>JAJOOE010007783.1:0-34709 GCA_036250405.1 Solanum raphanifolium
CAACGGTATAGATAAAAGTCAAATATCATTTTCACATAGGGAAGGCAATGATCAATACCAATCCACACTTTTGAGATCAAAACATAGAATAGCTCCTTAAACATAATTCAACATGGATGAGAAAACCTTTCACCAATGTGAATTCATTTGTGAGAAATAACTTTCACAATCATAATGATCATAGTAAGTGAGAAATCCTTTCATAATAGCATTGATACTTTCCTTTCAAAGCATTTGTCACGACCTAGGGGTACCCCCTAGATGTAACATAGCGTATAGAACCTCGAAGGACTCCATACAATCCACTTAGTCTTCATAACATAAAGTAGTAGAACAATAAAGAGTAAAACAACATTTATGTCCAAAACAACTTCATAGAAAAATGGAAGTCTAACTCATGTCTCAACGTAGCCATCTATTACAATCGAATGAAAGTGGGACTAGCCCATACATCACATTCAAAAAGGAAAGACGAGAGTGAAACTACAATAAGGAAAATCCATCCTCGAACCATGAGGACTCACCAAGCTAAAAAAAAGATCAAGTCCAAGCTCTAGCCACTAGAATGGAAACCATGTCTGTCGGACCCTACATTTGGGAGAATGTAGGAAAGAGTATGTGTTAGTACAAAAATGCACTAAGTATGATAACTATGCATAAAAATATTTAAATCATGCTAAGAAGGACATTTCATTTTGTGATATGTAATTTACCAAGTTTAAACATCATAATAGAAATAGTTGGAAAACATAGGTCATACATCATGGTCAATGCAAGATACATCATCCTTAAGTCTTTGAAAACATATAAGATACTTCTTTAAGTAACCTTAGTTCATTAATCAACTTTTTGTGGGAGAATTAGCCTTAACCGACATAGTGACCATGTGAGCTAAACCATGATCACCCAGTGTCTCCCACACCGAAAAGGGTTGTTCTACTTGCCTAAGGTATAACCACGAACTTCTAGCTTAAGTGGATCCACTAGCTAATCAACTTATGTGGGTATATAGTTATGGGATAATGAGACTGCTACTAGAAACCCGGCCTCTACTAATGGGAGAGCTTCCATCTCATGAGACCTCTTCTAGAAACCCGACCTCTACTAACAGGAGAGATTCCATATCAATGTCAATATCCACTCGGCGATAAGCATAATTTCCACATAATTGTATTCTCTTACTTATTATCATTATCCATGGAAGGGCATGTCATTTTGCCAATCCAAACTAGTTCATTAGGATAGCTCTTATTCATTGATTCAATTAGGTGAGAATAGCCTTTCAAACTAAGAATCCTTTCTATGTGAGAAAACCTTTCACATCATAATTGTAAGTGTTTTTTGAGGATATCCTTTCAACAACACAACAACAACAACATTGGCACTTTACTCTCAAAGCACCCTTAATTGCATTTACATAGGTATCATAAGATCATGCATAACTCATACTTTACCCTTTCAAGGTTCAAAGCTACTTTCAATCACCAAACCTAAAATTCTAATATTAGTTAGGGATTTTATCATAAATTCAAGTAATTCTATTATTTCATGCTTTAGATTATAAAACTCCTCTTTTATAACCAACAACCCAACCCTAGGATATCACAATTTGGAAGACATGGGGTTTGCATGGGTTCATAGGGAAAGCATCATAAAAGCATTGCAAATCATTAATTCATGCATATTTAGACATAATTAAGTAATTAATATCAATAATCAAAAGAACCCATGGTATTAGAAGAAAACCCTAGCTAATTGGGGAATTCTACTATTTAAAATAGAGGAATTTGGGGACTCCATGGGTGGAAGGAACCCATGGATGAAAGCTATTATACCTTGACTCCAATTACTAGCCTTCAATGGAGAATTTGGATCCTTAGCTTCAAACCCTAGGTGCATCTTCTTCTTCTTTTTCTTCAAGTTCTAGAGAGAGAATATTTGGGAGGAATAGGTTTTCTTTTGGGAATTAGGAAGAATGAATTAAATGGGGTGAATTTGGGGGTAAAAAGACTTATATAGGGGTTCTAAATATAGGCTAAATGACATAGTATAGAAACTAATTAATTAGGAAAAGACCCAACTGCCCCTGAAATAATAACTTATGATGAGTCAGAGATTTAGACTCATTTAAGGCTTTGATTATATAGATTTAGTGTCTTCAAATGCTTATTTTGTGTCAATAACTGATGTAAACTCTTGATTTTTAGGAATATGAATTGAGGAACAAAACAAGGACACTAACAAGCAAAAATGAACAAAACAGGCTAAAAGGTTTAAGAAAGGCAGTCTGGTGATCGCCAAGTTCACTTGGTGAATTGTCGAATGGCTATCTGACCGCCTAAAGTTCCAGTGTGCCAAGCCCTGAGGGAAGAAATCAAGTCAGTGAGAGAAAGGAGCAGTCGGTGGATCGCTGAGTAGTTCCGCGATGCAGTGCTCGATCGCCCAAAGTTACAGACCTTGAGGATGCTGAATGTCAAGGCAGAAGAGAGATGTAAGTGACCAAAGGGCAGCTCACCGAGTGGTTCGGTGAGCCCGACTTACTTCACCGAGTGCCTCTTCGTAGCACATATTTGGCGACTATAAATACATTTTTTTAACATTTAGTTTAGCATCTTAGATCATATATTTTTAATCTATTATTAAGTTTTTAGCTGGTGAGACAGTTTTCTCTAGTTTTTCCTAAGCTTCAAAGAATTGAAGTTTCTCACTTGTGAGAAATTGGAAGTGGGTCTTTAAGATTCTTTAAATTGGAGCATTGTAAGGAAGAATCTACACTTACCCACGTGATGGATAATCAATTTGGTAATAGTTCTTACTTTTTTATGATGTCTAGCCAAAACCCCAATTCTTAGGGTGTGATTATGTGATTATGGGTTGATTTAGTTTATGGGTATTGCTAATTGTTAGTTTAAATGCTATTTTGAAGTGAGTTCAATCATTAATTATGGTTTAATTTAAGAATTGTAGTTGCAAATGCAGTTCTAGCTTTGTGATCTTGGCTTGCTCGAGAGAAAGGTTCTAGAACTAGGGTTTTTGATTGATGGTTTGTGGGTATTGGTTTGACCTGGGTTCAGCTCAAGAGAGTAAATCCTAAACCCAATCCCACACATTCAGCTCGAGAGAGTGAATAGACTAAGGTGTGGGCTGGTCTTATTTTACATGCATGTTAATGTTCGAGAGAAATCAGCTTGATTCGGGGTAAATTGTTCGAGAAAAGTTTATCTCTACTATAGCCTAGCTTACTCACTAATATCTAGCTATTTACTAATAGTTGCAATTACCCATTCGTTTATATTAACCTATAATCGATCACATCTCAAGAACCATCTCATTATTGTTATTTCGTATTGTTTGCCATTGTTTGTAGTTGATAATCAAAACCAAAACCCCCCATTTGACATTCGTGTCACCCCCTGATTTGAATGATGTCTTTATTCGATAATTTTTATTCCTATAACTGATTTGATCATGTTCATACTTCCCAATTGACTCTTATACACATACCGCTTCCTGTGGGATTCGACCCCAACTCATTTAGTTGGGTTTTATACTAATTTACGATCACTGAACACCTAGAATTGGATGAGGTGTGCTTGAAACATTAAATCAAAATGGTGTCTCTATCGGGGACTGGTGTTGTTTGAGATTCTTTTTGTGAAGTTGAATTTTGTTCTTTTTAGTCATAGTTGAATCTACTTATTTTTAGTTTTGGTTTTTGTGTTACTATTTAAAATAGAGGATATGAGTGTTAATGATAGCAATGGTAGCCAAGTGGGCCACTAAGATGACATCGGAAATCTTAGTGATGTCAACAAACCGAATGTCAATGACCCAAATCTTGTGGGTGGAGTTGGTGCCATTCGTTTGCCTCCGACTAAAGGGAACGTTGTGTTCCACAGTACAAGCACCATGTTGCAGCTCTTGCAATTGAAAGGGTTATTTGGTGGGTTGGCTCATAAGAATCTCCATGGGGATATAAGGAACTTTGTTAATGTTTGAAGGGTCGTTCTCCTTTAAGAACATATCCCAAGAGTCGGTCCGGTTGAGGTTGTTCCCATTTTCTCTAATGGGAGAAGCATGTAAGTGGTTGGCTGAGTAGTTGATGAGTCCACAAATTGGACTCATTTAGAGCTGTATTTTGATTAAATTAGTGTCCTCAAAGGAATATTTTGTCTAAATATTTGATGAAAACCCTTAAGTTGTAGGTATTTGGAGTTGGAGGGAAAGCATGGACACTACTTAGTAAAAGGGAATATATAAAGGCAGCTGAAAGAACAAAGAAATGAAGATCTGAGAATCGCTGAACCCGTTCGGCGAGTCGCCAAAAGGTCTTATCCTCGCCTTTTGTTCCATTGTGCTAAGCCCTAAAAGAGAGGATCAAATCGGTGGTGAAAAGGAGAAGTCGACGTGTCGCCGAGCAGTTCCGTGAAGCAGTACTATGTCGCCTAATGATCCAAAACACGATGATGCTGAAGGATAGAGCAAGATGGCAATGAAACCTACCAAATGGCAGATAGCCGAGTTGATCGGCAATCTCGACTAACGACGCCGAATAATCCGCTGCAGCACAGATTTTTGAAAACTATAAATACTCGTTGAGAGTTGAGCTTAATATCAAATTTTTAATATAGAATTTTGAGTTCTAAGTTTGGAGAGGGTTTTGAAGAACTTGAAGATTCAAAGGGTTTCAACTCCAAGAATTTGGACTTGGGTCTTGTGGATTCTTCACTCTTGGCTTGTTTTGAGACTTAAATCTTCATACCCATTTGAATGCAAACTCATATTGGTATAAATTTCTATCTCTTTTACATATCTAGCTAAAAACCCAATTCTGGGATGTGATTTTGTGAATATGGGTTAGATTATCTGTTGGGTCTTGCTTGTTGATGATTTATTGTTGTTTAAATGTGATTTTGTTTAGTATTTGTGGTCGAACTTAATTAAATTGTAGTTGCGAATACGATTTCACCTTTGTGTTTTCGGCTTGGTCGAGAGAGAGGTCGTAAAACTAAGACTACTAAATTGATGGCCGGTGGGATTGGGTCGACATGAGGTTCAGCTCGAGAAAGTGAACCCTAGTCCTTCTCCCACACACTCAACTCGAGAGAATGAGTGGGATAAGGTGGAGGTTGTTCTTCATTTGGCAACTCGGTGTTTGAGAAAAACCGAGTTGATTCGGGGTAAGTTGCTCGAGAAAAAATTTACCCGCACTATAGTCTAGCCTAGTCACAAATATTCAACGGATTTATTATCAAAAGCATGTACCCAATAGTTTAGTTTATCCCGTATTCCTATCACATCCCAAGAATCCCATCTCCTTGATTAGTACTCTTTGCATTTTTGCTATTTTATCTTACTTGTTACAAACCCTTATTGATAATTGACGGTTGCATCACCCCTTAGATTTAACATGTTTATGTTCGATAATGTTTTTAGCTATGATTAATTAGAACTTAATTTTATTTTTCTATTAATTCTCAAAACCCCTCCCTTGGGACTCGACCCCAACCCTTGGTTGGGTTACTTTACTATTGTACGATCATAGACACTTCCATTGGAAGTTGTGTCTTGATTAAGCAAACTTCAGTTGCCAAGACATTCTATCACTTCGTGGGAATAGCTTGTCACCATATTCCAAGTGAGATTTTTCCCTCCTTCGAAGATGATGAGACTTAGGTACAACATCCAAAGCTTCAAGCGTTTGGAGGGTGAGCCTATCCATGAGACTTGGCTAAGATTTAAGAAGTTGGTGCTCCAATGCCCAACTCATGGATTACCCGACAATGTTTTGCAGCAGTACTTTTACCGAAGCCTTGATTTGGTGAACAAGGGTATGGTTGATCAACTTTCTCTGGGAGGTTTAATGCAACAACCTTACATTATAGCATCCCAGATTTTGGATGGTATGAACAAAATCAACCGGACATGGTACACCCATGAAGTTCAAGTCTCGCCTCTCACTTTTAAATTGACAAAGGAGCAGCTTGAGAAATATCAAGAGAGGGACCAAAACATGGCAAAGATGATAACCCAACTTGACATTTTGGCCAAAAATGTCATAGGAGCTGCTGCTAGGAGTGTTAATGATGTGGGTGTGGGTTGTGTAAACCCCGATGAGTCCAAGTTTGAAGCGTTGTACAATGAGGAAGTGAACTTCCTAGATAACCAATTAGGCGGTTATCATCCTAACTACCTAAGGCCGAGTGGATCCCAAGGCTGGAACAGAGATAAAGGCTTGAGAGATCGTGATAGAGAGTGGTGGGATCAGAATGCCACTTGGAAGGAAAGAGATGGGGAGAAGGATAGGTATGTTCCTCCCTACGAGTTTGAGAGTGGCCGGGCTGAGGATATGCTCTCTTATATTCTTAACAAGGTTGAAGGGTCCGATAAAATTTTGAAGGAGATGAAGGAAGATGTATCGACCCTTAACCAGACGGTGACTTCTCATTCCGTCTCTATCAAGCAGTTGGAGACCCAAATGGGTCAAATTTCTTCTCATTGAAACCCAAGACAACAAGGGGGGTTGCAAAGTGATAGTTTGGCAAACCCCAAGAATGAAGTTTGAGCAAGGACTTGTGTCGTGCCACGACGTTAACTAAGGTGCTGCTTGGGAGACAACCCAAGTTTTTATTGCTTTATTTGAATTTTGGAATAACGTGTGTTGATTGTGCAGGTTGAAGTGTAAAATGTGTTTGAAAAATGCAGGTTGGCAAACAAAATGTCCAGTCGGTGACTCGCTGAAGAGATCGGCGAGCCCGACTTGCACCGCTGTTGGGCTTAGAAAAATAATAAGTTGGAGTCTGTAAAACTCGACGGACCCATGGACAAGTCGGTTACTCACCGAAAAGGCCGGTGAGATCGACTTTGTCTGCCATTTGGACCCCCACATTAACTAGAGGTCCAACAAAACTCGGCGAGGTAAGTAACCACTCGGCGTGTAGCCGAGTGGTTCGGCGAGGAAATATAACATCGCCGAAAGGGCGCGAACAGGAGGGGTTTTAAAAGGCAAAAGGTTTAAAACTTCAAACTCTTTCACATTCCCTCATTTTTTAACTTCATATAATCACACCCACACTCTATATTTCCTTATATTCTTGCATTTTACCACTTTTTAGTCATTGATTCTGTGTTCGGAGTTGGAATTCTTTGCCACCTAGCATTACAAAACGTATTTCAGCATAACAAGTTGGTTTTCCAAACTCCAAACTCATAAATAGCAGTTGAACTCATTTGCAACTATGTAATTCTTATTGATGTGTGTTGGGCCTTTCTTAAATCATGAATGTGTGCTAGTTTGCCAATTTTAATTTCGATATTATGCCTAAATTGTTAATTTCCCAAATTGCATGCTTTAAAATTAATCATAAATTGTTGGGTTGCGGTATTTTGTTGTTGGGTCTAGTCAGATGAAGTCTGAGTAACCCAAATTGTGCCAAATGACGTGTTTTGCCCAATGATGGAGCGTTTGACGTCATTCTTAAGGGATAAAGTCATCAAATGGCCAATTTTGGCTAAACCGGGGGAAGTCTGAGTACCCTGGTGGCATGGGTCTAATGGGTCTGAGCCTAATTGAGTGGGTGTGTTGTTTGATTTTGATTTTGGGGGCTGCGGGTTTGATTTTGGAAGTCAGGGTTGAAAATGGCACGTTGGGCAGTTTGGCGAGCTGGGTCAAGCTCGCCAAACCACGCGGCGGTTCACCAAAGTCCCCCCCAGATCGCCTTTAATTTCATGATTTAGTTGAGTTTGGGTCTGTTACTTTCGGCGAGAAGCCTGAGCTCGCCGAAAGTCTTCTTTGATCTCCCTTTCTGCGCCCCTAATCCCTAAAATGAACTGTAACATTCAGTGAGATAGTCTGTGCTCGCTGAATGAGGTCGGCGATTTGTCAAAAGACCCTTCTCATCGCTGACATGCCCATTTTCTGGGAAACCAATCCTTTCGGTGAGCCCGATTTGGCTCTCCAAAGTGATTCGGCGACTCACCGATAGGTTCAGCGAGTCTTTCTGCAGTTTATTTTCTGCATTTTTCTTGAATCATTCTAACTTATTTTGGTATATTTTGCAGATATCGCTAGAACCATCTTGGATATGCTGCCCCGCAAAAGAGCACGGGGGAAAGTTATTAATAAGGGGGCAGCTACCCCTTCTAAAGAGGCGAAGAAGGCACCTCCCAAGGGAGGCAAAGGCAAGGGCAAGGGTAAGGCAACACGCATCTGAGATACCAGAGCACCACTCCGGCAGTGAGGGGGATTCCTTTGTTTCCAGGCTGCATTCTCTGAGCCTGAGGATGAACAACCTCTGCAATCCTGGCAAAATAAGACTCGCTCGAGAGTTTGCCAAGATCCGTCTAGGATCTCAGAGGCCACACCTCCTGCTGCTGATACAGTGCCAATTCCGGCACAAATGGTGGTTCCAGGGCCACCAGTTCAGGGTCCCCCTCCTCGGCTACTCAACAGGATAAAGGCCGAAGAGTTGAGGACTATTCTCGAGGAGAAGCTGCTATCCACAGATGGCCTAGAGGGCAGGCATCCTAATGTATGGGACACTCTCTGGTTCCAAAGATTCGAGTAGTTTACCAGGCCCCGAGGCCCATACATTCCTACATGGGTCCGGGAGTTTTACTCAGCATATGCTGACTTGGTACCTAAGGGCAAGAAGAAGGCCAGTGCTTTCACATCGGTAGAGTCTATCATGGTACGGGGGACAGTAGTGAGATGCAGCCATGATCATATCGACGTTATATTTGATAGAGGGTCAGATTTTGACTACCCAAATTTGGCTACCACTACAACACATTTGGATGATCTCAAGGGGGGGGGCTTACCCCCTTCATTTTTGACACCAACTCAACGTGGATTGAGGCAGGAGCTCTTATTGAGAAGAAGGAGTTAAATGTAGTTGCGCGGTACTGGTTTGGATTCATTTGCAGCTCCATTATGCCTTCACAGAATGAGTCCATCCTCCGCCATCCAAAGGCGGCCTATCTTGGGTCAATCATAGCCTGGAGGATCATTGATTTGGGACTCATCATTGAGCAGGAGATGGTCATGAAGGCCAAGAAGCTCCAGACATCCCTTTATTTCCCGGTCCTGATTATAGAGTTGTGCCGGCATGCTGGAGTTCCTCGTGACGAAAAGAGGGACATCGAGGTCACTTCTACATCATCCATAGACATTCGGCGCATAGAGACCGAGCACACTCGAGAGAAGGTAGATAGGAGGAGAGCAGCTCCGGTGGATACATCCTCGGAGGTTAATGTTGATTCAATACCTGCAGAGGCACATTTGCCTACTCCGGCCTCTGAGCCTTCAGGTACTCCCGCCTTTGGGCCTTCAGGTACTCCCGCTCTCACTTCCTCCCAGGCTCCTGGTTCTTCTACTGCTTCCCAGCCTACCAGGATTACTCAGGCCATGATACTGAAGATGGGACACTTATCCCATTCTACCGATGTGCGGGCTACCTGATTAGAGGCCTAGGTACCTTGGATGATCAAGTGGGCCATCCTTTCTACATTGACACCCCTCCGGACATCTATTGACGCTCTCACAGCGAAAGTAGAGACTTGTGAGAGTCGACAAGGGGATACTTCAGAGATGACGGCTTTGAAAGCTGAGGTTGCAGACTTAAGGAAGGATGTGGACTATCTAAAGTCTACAGACTTCACTTATTTATTTGAGGCAGCTGAGACTGAGGGTGTCCCGGGTAGTTCTGAGATGCCTCCGGCTACCATCGAAGATGTGCCTATGGATGATATGGCAGTTGATGAGTCGGAGGTAGAGACAAATGAGGAGCAGCTAGAGGTGCAAGAGAAGACCATATATAGAGACCTGCCAGACGTAGAGGAGACGATTGTACAGTTGAACATACAGACATCGCTGACAGTGACATCCATTGCAGGCCCTAGTAGAGCTAGTGCTGCTAATGTGACCCCGAGCATTGATGCCCCGACAGATGGAGCGACTGTGTAGAAAAGACTTTTTCTTTACCTCCCTCTTTGTCATCTTTATTTACTTTTATTATTTTGTTGCATTTGAGGACAACTGCATTTTTTTGTTTGTGGTGGGGTGAGGTATTTCCATACCTACCTCTTGTGAATACATCTTTTGTATATATTGGTCTTTTGTGCTTTGAAGTGTTTATTGATATTGTTTTGAGGATGTTTGAGCTTATGGCTCCTTGTTTTGAATAAAAATGGTTTTGACCCATCAAAAAAAAATTGCCACCTCCTGTTGTGTTTGAATGTGGTTGTTCTTGTGCAAATTTGAGTATCGGTCATGATTAATACTGATGACTTGAATAGTGCTCTTAATCGAACAAAAATGAATGTACAGCTACGATGAGGCCAAATGAAGTTGCATAGACAATATGTGGACTTTTTGCATCTCGTTGTGACTAGCCAGTTATCGAATGGAGTCTCTTGTGATGAACATTGCACACTAGCGAAAGTGTGGAGTCTCGTTTGATATTGGTGCCAATGCTTTGTGTGATGAGCTTACCGTGAACCTTGTGTGATGACACCTATAATTTACCCCGTTGGTCCGGTTGACTAAGTGATGCAAGCTCTTGAAATGATCTTAGGCAACAATTTTGAAGAGTGAAACAATTTGACAATATACCTCTTTTGTGGCCAACCTTGTGAGATGTATGAACTTTACTTGAACGCCCTTTAAGCCTTATCCTTTTCTTGGAAGAAACTTGAGCAAATGTGACCCCTCTTTATCCATTCACTCATAACCCTCATGAAGTGTGGTTTGTTTGAATAGCCAACTTAGGCCAAAAGCCTAAGTTGGGGGTGTGGTGAAAAGATGAGGTAAATCAAGTAGTGTGAAAAAGTCCCTCTTGATCCATGGACTTGAAAAAGATGGAACCCCTCCATGCAAAAAAAAAGATAAAGAAAGGAAGAAAGCAAAAGAAATAGAATGAAAATGATGTGAAATAAAGTTGTGAAGTTGCAAAAGAAATGGGGTGTCCGGTATTCCATGAGAAGTGAATAATGGGGAGAATTTTAAGCATGAGTAAAATTGCTAAAGAAAAGGAAGGAAAGTGATGCTCACACTACATTTCATGAGGATAGCAACCACTGAGCCTAAATGACCATACCTTTACACTCAGCCATGTTACAAGCCTTGAAAAGACATTTTTGATCTTGAGTGAGCTGAAGCAAATGTTGATTGGAAAATAAGGGAAAACATATAGGTGAAGTCATGCATGTGTTCATCTTTGTGAGTGTGAGAGTTGTATGTGATTTCGGAACTATAAATTGTTGAACAATTGTGTGTGAATATGGAATCATATTTGTTGTGAGGGCATTTGAGTACCTTTGTTGAGCTTGAACTTGCATTTGAAGAAAGTATTGTGAACTTGAGAATCTTTGATAATAGTGAGTCACAACTTGAATCTTTGAGTCTACAATTGATCCTTGCATGAGTAAGTGAAGTGTTGTTGTGAGCATTCATGTTTGAGTCTTTCGTAGCACTGTTTGAGACTTTTTTTTGAACTGATGAACTTGAGTTTTACTTGAGGACAAGCAAAAGTTTAAGTTGGGAGTGTTGATGAGTCAACAAATTGGACTCATTTAAGGCTTCGATTATATAGATTTAGTGTCCTCAAATGCTTATTTTGTGCCAAGAATTGATGTAAAACCCTTGATTTTCAGGAATATGAATTGAGGAACAAAGTAAGGATACTAACAAGCAAAAAGGAACAAAACAGATTGAAAGGTTGAAGAAAGGTAGCCTAGTGATCGCCAAGTTCACTTGGAGAATCACCGAATGGCTATCTGATGGCCTAAAGTTCCAGTGTGCCAAGCCATGATGAAAGAAATCAAGTCGGTGAGAGAAAGGAGCAGTCGGCAGATCGCCGAGTAGTTCCGCGATGCAGTGCTAGATCGCCCAAAGTTACAGACCTTGAGGATATTGAATGTCAAGACAGAAGGGCGATGGAAGTGACCAAAGGGCAGCTCGCCAAGTGGTCCAGCGA
Organism: Solanum raphanifolium; assembly: GCA_036250405.1. Classification (NCBI taxonomy): domain Eukaryota; kingdom Viridiplantae; phylum Streptophyta; class Magnoliopsida; order Solanales; family Solanaceae; genus Solanum; species Solanum raphanifolium. The sequence continues at coordinate 11,976 of JAJOOE010007783.1, forward strand.
GCCCTACTTACTTCGTCGAGTGACTCTTCGCAGCACATTTTTGGCGACTATAAATACATTTTTTGAACATTTAGTTTAGCATCTATCATATATTTTTAATCTATTATTAAGTTTTTAGCTGGTGAGACAGTTTTCTCTAGTTTTTCCTAAGCTTCGAAGAACTGAAGTTTCTCACTTGTGTGAAATTGGAAGTGGGCCTTTGAGATTCTTCAAATTGGAGCATTGTAAGGACGAATCTACACTTACCCAGTTGATGGATAATCAATTTGATAACTGTTCTTACCTTTTTTATGATGTCTAGCTAAAACCCCATTTCTTGGGGTGTGATTATGGGCAGATTTAGTTTATGGGTATTGCTAATTGTTAGTTTAAATGCTATTTAGAAGTGAGTTCAATCATTAATTGTGGTTTAATTTAAGAATTGTAGTTGAAAATGTAGTTCTATCTTTGTGTTCTTGGCTTACTCGAGAGAGAGAGGTTCTAGAACTAAGGTTTTTGATTGATGGTTTGTGGGTATTGGGTTGACCTGGGTTCTACTTGAGAGAGTGAATCATAAACCCAATCCCACACATTCAGCTCGAGAGAGTGAATGGACTAAGGTGTGGGTTGGTCTTATTTTGCATGCTTGTTGATGTTCGAGAGAAATCAACTTGATTCGGGGTAAATTGTTCAAGAGAAAGTTTACCTCCACTATTGCCTAGCTTACTCACTAATATCTAGCTATTTACTAATAGTTGCAATTACTCATTCATCTATATTAGACTATAATTGATCACATCCCAAGAACCCATCTCATTATTGTTATTTCGTATTGTTTGCCATTATTTGTAGTTGGTAATCAAAACCAAAACCCCCCCATTTGACATTCGTGTCACCCCCTGATTTGAATGATGTCTTTATTCGATAATTTTTATTCCTATGACTGATTTGATCATGTTCATACTTCCCAATTGACTCTTAAACATGTACCGCTCCTTGTGGGATTCGACCCCAACTCATTTAGTTGGGTTTTATACTTATTTACGATCATTGAACACCTAGAATTGGATGAGGTGTGCTTGAAACATTAAATCAACTGACAATAGTGACCCACGTACCCCAGTCGACGGACCGTGGTCTGACCCCGGCCCGTCCTGGTGGACCGTCGTTGGTTATCAGAAACTAGATTTTTGGGCCTTAAACCACGAACCGTGGTCTAACCTTTGGTCCGTAGGTCTAGCCGTGGTCCTGGGCCTCTAGACTATCCCTAGGCAGGACCATCCACGGACCACACCTACGGTCTATGGTCCCATCCACGGATTGTGGGTGGCCTTCGTGGCTGGCACCTGCAACTTTTTTGAAATCTGCTATTTTGGTCGTTTGTTAATACGGGGTGTTACAATATCTCCCCTTTGGGACCATTCGTCCTCGAATGAGATTTAAATTGGTTCTAAAAGAATAGGTGAGGAACTAACAACCCAACCTACGATGCAATGCATAAAACCAATGAAGAACTTTCGACTCCAGGCAAGGACGTTCTCAAAACATCTAAAAAGGGGTGAACTATCTCTATCAGCCTATTATGCAAGCAATACACATAAATAAGGAGGAAACATCAGCTCCAAACTCAACATACTCAAATGCATCAAAAGGAGGTCGGAACTACATTTAGCAACCCAATATGCATGAAATTCAAAATTTCTCATATCTAAGGAGGAACTACCTTCTCCAAACTATAAACATGCTCAACACAATCACATGAAGCCCTCGGGCAATTCATTCTAAAAAAACATAGCTAATGCATGTTCAACAATCATCTCATGAAGTCTATAGGCAACTCATATTCAATGCACAACAAAATGAGGAAACATAAATCATACAAGCCATTCTTTTCAAAACTTAAGACTTTTACATGAATATGCATAATCATAAGAAAATCATGGAAACATATAATCACACATGACTCCCAACACATAAAACAACCCAAGAGGAACTCATCACCTCAAGTTAGAGAAGGAGTACAAGGAAAAAAAATAAGGATATTGGGACATCCTATCGGCTTCGACCTCCCAAGTAGCACCCTCAACTAAATGATTCCTCCACAACACTTTTACGGAAGCAACTTACTTATTCCTTAGCTTAACTTGCCGGTCCAAAATCTCAACCGGAACTTCCTCATAAGAGATACTTTCATCAACTCCCAACAATTACAAGAGAATTATGGATGTCGGATCTCCAACACACTTCTTAAGCATAGAGACATGGAAAACCGGATGCACCGATGCCAACTCATTTGGCAAATCTAACTCATAACCAACCTTACCAACACGTCTCATAATTTGATATGTGCCTACATACCGGGGACTAAGCTTTTATTTCTTACCGTACCTCATCACACCCTTCATAGGTGAGATTTTCAATTAAACCCAATCATGAACATTAAACTCAATATCCCTTCTTCTAACATCGACATAAGACTTTGGTCGACTTTGAGCCATTTTCAACCTTTCTCTAATAAGCCAAACTTTCTCAATGGCTTCATAAACTAGCACAGGACCTATCAAAGTGCCTTCACCCACCTCAAACCAACCTATAGGAGATCTACACCTCCTACCATAAAGATCCTTAAAGGGAGCCATACCAATACTCGAGTGATAGCTATTATTATACGCAAACTCCATCAATGGCAAATGGTCATCCCAATTACCCTTAAAATCAATCACACAAGCCCTTAACATGTCTTCCAAAGTTTAGATAGTATGCTCTGCTTGCCCATCAGTTTGGGGATGAAAAGTCGTGCTAAGCTTAACCTTGGTACCAAGACCCTTTTGGAATGACTTCCAAAATTGAGAAGTGAATTGGGTACCTCGATCGGAAATGATAGACAAAGGCACACCATGCAATTTTACCATCTCTCTCAAATACATCTTAGCATAGTCCTCCACCGAATAAGAAACCTTGACAGGAAGAAAATGAGTCGATTTCGTCATCCGATCTACTATTACCCATACAGAGTCATGTTATCGCCGGGTGCAAGGCAAACAAATTATAAAGTCCATATTCAAGTCTTCCCACTTCCAAGTAGGAATAACAATGTCTTGGGACAACCTTCCAGGCCTTTGGTACTCAACCTTCACTTGATGACAATTGGGACACTTGGCCACAAATCCCGCAATATCTTTCGTCATCCCATTCCACCAATAGACTTCCCATAGATCACGGTACATCTTGGTGGCTCCCGGATGAATAGAATACCGAGAACTATGAGCTTATGCCAAGATCTATTCTCTCAAGTCATCAACATTCAGAACACATAACCAACCTTGATACCTAAGTACTCCATCTCTCCCTTGGGAGAAAGCCTCAACAGACTTTTTGAGTATCGCCTTTTTCAATTCAACCAAAATGGGATCAAGACCTTGCTTAGGCTTCAAATCCATCACAAAAGATGATTTGGACCCATTATGAACCATAACACCACCCTTGGTGGAATCCACTAGTTGAACACACAGTCGGGCTAACCTATGAACATTACAAACCAACTTTTTCTTTTCTTCATCTACATGAGCCACACTACCCATTGACAATATACTAAGAGCATTCGCTACCACATTAGCTTTACCAGGGTGATAAAGGACACTCATGTCATAATCCTTCAAGATTTCTAGCCACATTCTTTGGCGAAGAATCAAGTCCTTTTGACTAAAAACATATTGTAGACTCTTATGATCGGTGAAAACATCCACATGGACCCCATATAAATAATGCCTCCATATTTTTAAGGCAAACACAACCACCGCTAACTCAAAGTCATGGGTAGGATAATTATTCTCATGGATCTTAAGTTGCCTTGAAGCATAGTCGATCACTTTACCATTTTGCATAAGCACACATCCCAACCCAACTCTGGAGGCATCACAATACACCACAAAACCATCTGTACCTTCTGGTAAGGTCAACACCGGAGCGGAAGTAAGTCTATCTTTCAACTCTTGGAAACTTTTCTCACAAGTTTCCGACCACACAAACTTAGCCTTCTTTTGAGTCAAAGCCGTCAAAGGAGAAGCAATGGAAGAAAATCCCTCAACAAACCTTCTATAGTAATCGGCCAAACCCAAAAAGCTTCTAATATTGGAAGGAGTTAGAGGTCTAGGCCAACTCTTGACCGCGTCCATCTTGATAGGATCTACCTCAATACCCTTACTCGACACAATATGCCCAAGAAAAGCTACGGACCTTAGCCAAAATTAACACTTGCTAAAATTTGCAAGAAGTTGTTGGTCCTTAAGAACTTGCAACATGATCCTCAAATGATCAACATGCTCTTACTCACTTCTCGAATAGATCAAAATATCATCGATAAATACAATTACGAACATATCAAGGTATTGTCTAAACACCCTATTCATCAAATCCATAAACGTCGTCGAAGCATTAGTCAACCCAAATGATATTACCAAAAACCTATAATGACCATATTGAGTTCGGAAAACCATCTTCGAAATATCATTATCCTTCACCCTCAATTGGTGATAACCCTAACGAAGATCGATTTTTGAGAAATAACTGGCCCCTTGAAGTTGATAAAACAAGTCGTTAATCCTTAGAAGAGGATATTTGTTCTTGATGTTCACTTTGTTCAGTTGCTGATAATCAATGCACATACGGAGTAAACCATCTTTCTTCCTAACAAATAATACCAGAGCACCCTATGAAGAGATACTGGGTTGGATGAAGCCCTTATCCAACAAATCCTTCAATTGATCTTTTAATCCTTAAACTCCACCGGAGCCATTCTATAAGGAGGAATATAAATAGGTTGCATATCTGGGAGAAGGTCAATACCGAAGTCTATTTCCCTCTCGGGAGGAATACCGGGCAAATCATTGGGGAAAACTTCTAGAAACTCTTTAACTATGGGGACCGACTCAAGAGTAGGGGTTTCAGAATCAACATCCCTCACCCTAACTAAATGATAGAAGCTCCATTTTAAAATCATCTTTCTAGCTTTTAGAAAAGAAACGAATTGACCTCTAGGCATGGAATTTTCCCTTTTTCACTCAAGGATAGGCTCATTTGGAAACTGAAATCTGACTACTCGAGTCCTACAATCTATTGAAGCATAGCAAGAATGCAACCAATCCATCCCAAGAATGACATCAAAGTCTAACATGTCAAGTTCTACCAAATCTACGAGGGTAACTCTATGGGGTAAGGAAATAGGACATTTTCTATAAATCCTCTTAGCCACCACAGAATCACCAACAAGAGTAGAGACAGAAAAAGGTTCTAACAATATTTCGGGGAGCATATAAAACTTCATGGACACATAAGGTGTTACAAAGGACAAAGTAGCATCGGGATCAAGAAAGACATATAAATCATGTTGAAAAACTTTTAACATACAAGTCACTACATCCGGAGAGCTCTTTTGGTCACCTCAGGTTTGGAGAGCATAGAAGCAGTTTTGCTTTGGAGCATTGGAACTTGAACCGCTAGGAGGAGCTTGTTTGCTACCCTTCCATTTGCCGCAAGCATGGGGAAATCTCTCATTTTTGTCCACTCTTCCTGCAACTAAAGCATCCATAGGTTCCGGCTAGGTACTTACCATCATGTTTCTTCCCATATTTAGCACATGTAGACCTAGTTAAAGAAGAGCCACCTCTATTACCAATTTGAGGCTTAGGGTTAGACACCCTATCCTTGTTAAACTTAGGTGGAACATTAGAGGAACCTTGACTGGAAAACTTTTGTCTAAACCTAGTTTGGCATTGTCCATCGGACCTTGTATGTGAGAAATTATCATCACCGGTCTTAGCCCTCTTTACCTCCATATTCTTTTCCGTGAGTTTTGATCCCTCAATTTGTTACACCATAAGATGCGAGATATCGATATCATGGATGAGCATTTTCGTACAACATTCTTTTCTACCAAGTCACACACCCGTCACAAACTTACTCAGCTTAGCCCTCGAGTCCACCACTATAGTTGAAGCATACTTGGATAGTTGGGTGAACTTTAAAGCATACTTTCTCATACTCATACTTCCTTGACGAAGGTTAATGAACTTTTGCACCTTTGCTTCACTCAACTCGAGGGGAAAGAACCTATAAAGAAATGCCGATTTAAACACTTCCCACTCTATGGGACCTACTCCTACCGGTCTCTCTCCCTTCCATTGATCATACCATACTTGAGCAACATATTTCAATTGTTAAGAGGCTACCTCTACCTTTTCCACCGGAGTCACCCCCATAATAGAAAATACCTTATAGACCTCGTCAATAAACCTTTGAGGATCCTCTTCCACTTTGGAGCCAGAAAATTCTGGAGGGTTCATCCTTGCAAAGACCCTTACTCTTAAAGCCGTCGAATTCACATTAGGATTCACCGAAGCTACAACGTCTCTATTGGATTGAGTCGCCAAAGCTTGAGCCAGCATTTGAAAAGCCAACCTAACCTCTGTATTTGTCATATTATCAACCAAAGGATATATCGGAGATTGAGGAGCTTGAGGAGGAGTGTTCCACGTTCTCCCTCACATTCCTTCTAGTATAACCCCTTCAAGAAGACATATCCTGAAGAGCATAAGGTAAGGATTAGAAGAGAGACTTTATAGAGTTAAACTCTATGGCACGACTTAAGAGTAATGAAAGAAGTGGAGTTTCCTAATCATCTTGTAGCCTCTCATTCATAAATGTGGTGCGCTTCACACTCATGAACAAGACTCTACTAGACGTGGCTTATGCGACATCATCCTAGGACCATTCTAAACCTTGTGCTCTGATTACCAAGTTTGTCATGACCCAGGGTACCCCCTAGATGTAACATGGTGTATAGAACCCCGAAGGACGCAATACAATCCACTTAGTCCTCATAACATAAAGTAGTAGAACAATAAAGAGTAAATCAACATTTAAGTCCAGAACAACTTCATGGAAAAGGGGAAGTCTAACTGATTTCTCAATGTAGCTATCTATTACAATTAAATGAAAGTGGGACTAGCCCATACATCATGTTCAAAAAGGAAATACGAGAGTGAAGCTACAATCAGGAAAAATTTGTCATCGAACCATGAGGACTCACCAGCTCGGAAAGAGATCAAGTCCAAGCTCTAACCATTAGAATGGAAACCCTGCCTGTCGGACCCTACATTTGGGAGAATGTAGGAAGGAGTGTGCGTTAGTACAAAAATGCACTAAGTATGATAATTATGTATAAAAACATTTAAAACATGCTAAGAAGGGCATTTAATTTCGTGATATGCAATTTACCAAGTATAAACATCATAATAGAAATAGTTAGAAAACATAGGTCATACATCATGGTCAATGCAGGCTACATCATCCTTAAGTCTTTGAACACATATAAGTTACTTCTTTAAGTAACCTTAGTTCATTAATCAACTTGTTGTGGGAGAATTATCCTTAGTCGACATAGAGACCATGTGAGCTAAAACATGATCGCCCGGTGTCTCCCATATCGAAAAAGGGTTGTTCTACTTGCCTAAGGTAGAACCATGAACTTCTAACTTAAGTGAATCCACTAACTAATCAACCTATGGGGGCACATAGTTATGGGATAAAGAGATTGCTACTAGAAACCCGGCCTCTATTAAAGGGAGAGCTTCCATCTCATGAGACCTCTTCTAGAAACCCGGCCTCTACTAACGGGAGAGCTTCCATCTCAATGTCAATATCCACTCGGTGCTAAGCAAAATTCCCATGAAATAGTATTTTCTTACTTATTCTCATTATCCATGGAAGAGTATGTCATTTTTCCAATCCAAACTAGTTCATTAAGATAGCTCTTATTCATTGATTCAATTAGGTGAGAATAGCCTTTCAACCTAAGAATCCTTTCTATGTGAGAAAACCTTTCGCATCATGGTTGTAAGTGTTTTATAAGGATAACATTTCAACAACACAACAACAACATTGGCACTTTACTCTCAAAGCACCCTTAATTGCATTTACATAGGTATCATAAGATCATGCATAACTCATACTTTGACCTTTCAAGGTTCAAAGCAACTTTCAATTACAAAACATAGAATTCTAACATTAGGTAGGGATTTTATCATAAATTCAAGTAATTATATTACTTCATGCTTTAGATCATAAAACTCTTATTTCATAACCAACAACCCAACCCTAGGAGACGACAATTTGGAAAACATGGGGGTTTGCATGGGTTCATAGGAGAAGCATCATAAAAGCATTGTAAATCATTAATTCATGCAAATTAGACATAATTAAACCATTAATATAAATGATCAAAAGAACCCATGGTATTAGAAGAAAACCCTAGCCAATTGGGGAATTCTACCATTTGAGGTAGAGGAATTTGGAGACTCCATGAGTGGAAGAAACCAGAGATGAAAACTATCATACTTGACTCCAATTACTAGTCTTCAATGGAGAATTTGGATCCTTATCTTCAAACCCTAGCTGAATCTTCTTCTTCTTCAAGTTCTAAAAAGAGAATATTTGAGAGGAATAGGTTTTCTTTTGGGATTTAGGAAGAATGAATTAAATGGGGTGAATTTGGGGGTAAAACTACTTATATAGGGGTATCAAATATAGGCAAAACGACCTAGTATATAAACTAATTAATTAGGAAAAGACCCAACTAACCCTGAAATAATATCTGACAGCAGTGAAGTGACCCACAAACCCCAGTCAACGGACCGTGGTCTGACCTACGGCCCATCCTGGTGGACCGTCGTTGGTCATCAGAAACTAGATTTTTATGCCTCGAACCACGAACCCCAACCACGCACCATGGTCTGACCTACGGTCCGTAAATCTAGTCGTGGTCTTGGGCCTCTAGACCATCCCTAGGCAGGGCCATCCACGAACCACACCTACAGTCTGTGGTCCCATCCACGGGCCGTGGCTGGGACCTGTAACTTTCTGGAAATTTGCTATTTTGGTCATTTTTGAATACGGGATGTTACAGCATCCCCCAACCACTTATAATCATTTCATTATAACATGCATATCTTCAAAATTCATAATTCATAGTTCAAGGGTTCATCATAGGATCATGGTTGAAAAGCATAATTTAGGCATGGCTAAATACGATTTCAACTAAATATCATAGATTAACATCAAATCATGCATTAGAAGACTTAATCAACTATAATCAATCGTAATTAGAAGAAACCCACATTTATTAAATTGAAACCCTTATTTGATCAATTGAAAATTGAGTTGGGAAGCTGAAATCCTTGGGGACCCCATGGAGCAAAGGACTCCATGGGACACATACCTTGATGCTAGAAGCCCAAAAATAATGGAGGATTGGAGACTTTGAAGAACCCTAACTCTTCTTCTTCTTCCTTAGGTTGAGAGAATTTGGAGATGATGGATTTGGTCAAGTTTAGGGAATTTAGGAGAATGAACTGAAAGTAGGTAATTTAGGGCTTAAAAGCTTTATCTAGGGCTTAGGGTAAAAGGCAAAACAATATAGTATTGGGCTAAAACAATTATGAAAAGACCCAAAAGCCCCTTTAAAACAAATGTCGGACTCCACATATGATCCGTAGGTCCTAGTCAACCATAGAAATGATCAAAGATTCTTAATTTTGACCAATTTTGATGGACACAGTCTACAACTCGTAGACCCATCTACGGATCGTAGACACCAACCGTATAACCCAACCTCAAGCTTAAAATTTCACTAAGCCTGGGACTCACCTACGAGACCTATCTATGACTCGTACATAGAATGATGAACCGTCCTGGTGAACCGTACAAGGATACTTGACTTGCTTTGAAAATTTTATTTCCCCCTTCCTACGATTGTCATCTACAGCCCGTAGAAGCTTCTATGGTTCGAAGATAGGACCGGTAAAATTAGACTTCAATCAAAAAAAATATTTTCTTCCTTTTCCAAATTTTGAGGTATTACAATATCTCCCCCTTGGAAATATTCGTTCTCAAATGGGACTCAAGGCAAAATAAGGAGGGTGGGGAAAGAGATCTAACAGCCCAACAAGAATGCAACTTCATCAACAACGCAGAACCAAGGTGTAACATCAACTCCAAGCTTAAACATATTCAAAACATCATTACATAAGGTATACATGCAAATAGTACTCAAATGCACATAATCATGAAGCAATCAATCAAAGCTAAATCAAAATCTCAAAAACAAGTTTTCATGAGAATGCTTGCACGAGGAAACATGAGAATGACTAAGACATGATAATGGACTATGAGGAACTAATTAAATACCTCAAGCTAGAGTAGGGTCGGAAGAAAAGAGATGGGGGGTAACATGACATCATGTCGGCCTCGGCCTTTCAAGTAGCGCCCTTAACCCTTTGATTTCTCCATAAGACCTTTATGGATGCAACTTCTTTATTCCTCAATTTATTAACTTGCAGTCCAAAATCTCAACCAGAACTTCTTCACGAGAAAGCCTCTTCTTTATAACAAGACTCTCCAAGGGTACAATAGATGTCAGATCACTAACACACTTTTACACAAAGAGACATGGGAAATCGGATGTACTGATGCTAAGTCATTAGGAAAATCAAGCTCATAAGCAACTGTACCAATGCGCATCAAAATCTGATATGGGCCCACATAACGGGATCTAAGCTTCCCTTTCTTTCCAAACCTCATTACACCCTTTATGGGTGAAATCTTTATATAGACCCAATCATCTACATCAAAATCAAGGTCTCTTCTTCTAACATCGATATAGGACTTTTTCAACTTTGAGCCATTTTCAACCTTTCTCTAATAAGCCAAACTTTCTCCATAGCCTCGTGTACCAACTCAGGACCTATCAAAGAAACCTCACCTACTTCAAACCAACCTATGGGCTCCTACCATAAAGGCCCTCAAATGGAGTCATACCAATACTTGAATGATATCTATTATTATAAGCAAACTTAACCAAAGGCAAATGATCATCCCAATTACCCTTAAAGCCAATCACACAAGCTCTCAACATGTCTTCCAAAGTTTGGATAGTACGCTCTGCTTGTCCATCAATTTGAGGATGAAAGGTCGTACTAAGCTTAACATGAGTACCAAGGCACTTTTGGAAAGATTTCCAAAATTAAGAGGTAAATTAGGTACCATGATTAGACATAATAGATAGAGGCACTCCATACAACCTAACCATCTCCCTTAGGTACAACTTAGCATAGTCCTTCGCCGAATAAAAAACCTTGACGAGAATGAAATGAGCCTATTTCATCATATAATCTACAATAACCCAAATTGAGTCATGTTGTCACCAGGTGCGGGGTAAACCAACAATAAAGTCCATATTCAAATCTTCCCACTTCCAAGTAGGAATACTAATATCTTGGGACAAAACCTTTCAGATTTTGATGCTCAAGTTTCACTTGTTGACAATTAGGACACTTAGCCGCAAATTCCGCAATATCCCTTTTCATTCCATTCCACCAATAGACCTCTCGCAAGTCACGATACATCTTGGTGTCTCCCCATGAATGGAATATCAGGAACTATGGGCTTTCGATAAGATTTGCTCTTTCAAGCCATCAACATTAGGAACACATAGACAACCCTAATATCGAAGCACACCATCTCCCCCTTAGGAGAAAGCCTCAAAGGACTTTTTAAGCACCGCTTCTTTTAACTCAATCAAGATTGAATCAAGACCTTATTTTCTTTCACATCCAACACAAAAGACGATTCTCAACCATTATGAACCATAACACCACCTTTGGTGGAGTCAACCAACCGAACACCCAATCGGGCCAATCTATGAACATTACAGACAAACTCCTTTTTATCTCCCTCCACATGAGCAACACTACCCATTGATAGTCGACTAAGAGCATCCGCCACCACATTCGCCTTACCGGGGTGATAGAGAACACTCATGTCGTAATCCTTTAGAAACTCAGGGTACCTCATTTGTCAAAGATTTAGATCCTTTTGTTTGAACACGTATTGCAAACTTTTGTGGTCGGTAAAGACATCAACATGGACACCATATAAGTAATGCCACCATATCTTTAAGGCAAACCCAACCGCCACTAGTTCCAAGTCATGGGTAGGATAGTTCATCTCATCATGAATCTTAAGTTTCCTTTAATCATAAGGAATAACCTTCCCATTTTGCATAAGAACACACCCTAGTCCAATCCTCGAAGCATCACAATAAACAATAAACCTATCAGACCCTTCTGGTAGAGTAAATACCGAAGCGGAGGTAAGTGTTATATCCCGCCACTTCACTATTTAAATTCAGCACTGGAATAAGGGAGAACAATCTAGAGTTATGTGGAGGTTGGTAGAAAAATCTAGAATTCCCTAGACATTTTGAAGAAGGCTATAGAATTCCCTAGAACTTGTAGAGAATTCTAGAATAGGACTAAAGTGTAAATATTATAGGGACTTATAAAGTAATTATTTTTTACACTTAGGCCCCTAGGGAGTAGTATAAATATAAGGCCTCTGATGAGTCTGAGACTTTGACTCATTTAGGGCTTTGTTTTAATAGTTTTAGTGTCCTCAAATGCCAAATATATGCTCTAAACTGATGTTAAAGTGTTGATTTGCAGCATTTAAGGCTAAGGAGCAAGGCAAGGACACTACCAGCAAAAAAAAGAACAAACAAGCTGAAAAAGTGATGAAAAGTGATCCTGGGGATCGCTAATACAATTCGATGAACCACTGAATGGCTCTTCTAGCTCACCTAAAGTTTCAGCATACCAGCCCTAGTGAAGAACCAACTTGGCGACGGAAATGGGAAGTTGGCAGATCACCGATCGACTCAGCGATGGCAACTTCAATTGCCTAAAGTCACAGAACCCTAAAGACAAATGGCCAATGTAAACTGGCGATGGATTGGAGAAAAGGGCGAATCGCCGACATGTTTGGTGAGGCCTAACTAACCTCACCCAATGACCTTTAAGGATAAATTTTGGACAACTATAAATTGAAATTTTAAATGAAATTTCAGGAGTTTCTGGAATTTCCTTGCAGTTCCCACTTTAGAGTTAGAGTTTTCTCTTAGTTTTTGAGTTCCATTGTAGACTTTGTAGCTTTTGGGGCTCAAACTAGAAGATTTGCAAGTGGGTTTCTGAATTTCTTCAATTTGGACCATTGTAAAGACTTGAGAACCTTTACCCAGATCATGGCTAATGTATTTGATAATCGTTTCTCTATTTTTATGATGTGTAGCTAAAACCCCAATTCATGAGGTGTGATCATGTGATTATTGGTCTAATCTACTTATGGGTATTGTTGTTTAATGATTATTTTGCTATTTTTATGTGGGTTTAATCATTTGTTATGTTTTAATCTATGGATTGTAGTTGCAAATGCAATTCTAGCATAAAGTTCTTGGCTTGCTTGAGAGAGAAGTTTGGAACCAAAGCTTTTGATTAAAGATTGTAGGTATAGGGTTGATATGGGTTCAACTCAAGAGAATTAATCCTAAACTCAATTCTACCTATCTAGCACGAGAGAGTGGATATTTTAATGTTGTGGGTTATTTATCTTGTCATGCTTGTCGATGTTTAAGAGAAATCGCCTGAATCATATTAGTTGTTCGAGAAAAAGTTGTTACACTTATAGCCTAGCCTGCCCATGTTGTTTCAGCAAGTTATTGTTAAAACTCAATTAGCCATATTGCATAATTAGATTATAATCGATCACATCCCAAGAATTCCTCTTACTTTTGTTGTTTCCCTTGTCTTCGTACTTGTTTTAGCTATTAATTGACCAACCAATCCCCCATCTGACATTTGTTGTCACCCCCTTTGACTTGTATGTATGTTTACGATAATTTTTATTCCTATAACATATTAGACAATGTTTGCGCTTCATAATTGAATTTGAACACGTACCACTCTTTTTAGGTTCGACCCCAACTCTTCATTGGATTATACTAGATAACGATCATCTTTGCACTTAGAATTAGAAGTGGTGGAAATTGAGCGTTAATCAAAATGGCACCGTTGTCGAGGAGTGGTGTTGTTTATAATTATATTATTGAAGTTGAATTGTGATATTTTTTTGTTATAGTTGAATCGACTTACTTTGGTTTGTGTTTGTGTTGGTTTGTGTTGAATAGAGGAAGAGATGAGCATGAACGGGAGTAATGGTAGCCAAGTGGGCCACCGAGATGATGTTGGAAATCTGAATGATGTGAATGACCCAATTCAATTAGGTGGTTTTGGTGCAATACGTCTACCTCCTGTTGAGGGGAATGATATCTCCCATGTTACTAGCACGATGCTACAGCTCATCCAAATAAAGGGATTATATGGAGGGCTAGCCCATGAAGACCCCATGAGCATATTAGGAACTTCATGGACATTTGTGGTATGTTCTCATTCAAGAACATATCACAAGAATCAATATGTCTCAGTTTGTTTCCATTCTCTTCAATGGGTGAAGCTACCAAATGGTTGGTTGAGTTACCGAGGGACTCCATCACCTCTAGGGATGAACTCACCACAGCATTCTCTGTGAGATTCTTTCCCCTGTCAAAGATGATGACGCTCAGAGATAGCATCCAAGGTTTCAAACGCTTGGAAGGTTAACCAATCCACGAGACGTGGTTGATATTTAAGAAGTTGGTACTTAAATGTTCGACTTACGGACTGCCAAACCATATATTGCTACAATACTTCTATAGGAGTCTCGACTCAGTGAACAAAGGAGTTGTTGATTAACTTGTTCTGGGAGATATAATGCAACAACCCTATAAAGTAGCGTCTCAACTCCTTGATGGCATGACCAAGATCAATAGGGAATGGTACACTCATGAAAACCAAGTCTCTCCTCTCACTTTTAGGATAACAAAAGAGCAGATTGAGAAGGATTAAGAGAGAGACCAAAACATGGCCAAAATGATGACCCATCTGGATCTATTGGTGAAAAATGTGATGAGTAGTGGTGTGAAGAGTGTAAATTATATGGGTGTTGATGGAGTAAGCCCCAAAGAATTACAATTTGAAGCGTCGTACAATAAGGAAACGAACTTCCTTGTTAATCAAGAAGGAGGATTTCGCTCAAACTATCCAAGGCCGGGTGGAATCCAAGTTGGAATAGACTGATGGATGGAGAGATCGTGGTAGGGAATGGAGTGATCGTAATGCTACTTGGAAGAACAGGGATGGTGACAAGGAAAGACATGACCCACCTCATGAATGCCAAAAGACCAAAGAGCAAAGAGTTGACCCGGAGAACTTTCGTCCGGAAGACATGCTTGAACGCATTCTCAACAGAGTTGAAAGGTCGAATAAAGTTTTGAAAGAGATAAAGGAGGATGTCTCAACTCTCAATCAGACAGTGACTTCTCACTCGGTCTCTATTAAACAGCTGAAGACACAAATGGGTCAAATCTTGACTCATTTAAATCCAAGACCAAAAGAAGGGTTGCCTAGTGATACAATGGCAAACCCCAAAAATGAAGCTTGAAGGGGTATTTCCGTCGTGCCACGACATTAACTAAGGTGCTTCATGGGAGGCAACCCAATTTTATATGTTTTAAAGTTTGTTTTTGAATAACGCGTGTTGATTTTGCGTTGAAAAGTGCAAAGTGTTGGAAAATGGGTAATTAGGTTAGCCAAAAGTCCAATCGGTGAATTGCCAAAGAGGTCTGTGAACCCCGACTTGGACCGCCATTGGAACTACCCAGCTTTATGGGGAACTCTGTAAAACTCAGTGAACTAAAAGCTCAGACGGTGACTCGTCGAACAGGTCGGGGATCCCGACTTTGTCCGTCATTTGAACCCTTAAATTGCTGGGAGTTCTGTGAAACTCGTCAAGCCAGAATACCACTCGGCGCATCACCGAGTGGTTTGGCGGGCATGAATTATACCGCCGAATGGAGCGCGAACTAATGGTTTTAAATTCAAAATTCCTTCATTTTCTCACCTTTTCAACTCCTGAACTCTCTCCCCGATACTATATTGTCATATTGTCGCATTTGTATTTTCATTTTATTGGGATCATTGCTCGGGGATGGAATTTAGATTTACTTTGCCACCTAGCTTTACAAATCTTATTTCAGCATAAAAGGTTGATTTTCCGAACCCCGAACTTTATATGTGGTTGAACTTGAATGCAAATCAGTATTTTATTGTTGAAAAGTGTTGGGTTATCATTGTATGAGTGTTTGTTGCCTAATTTTAATTGAAATAAGTATTAATCGGCCTTTAAGCATGATTCACACCTTTGCTTGTTTAAATCGAGTCTAAATTGTTGGGTTGTGTTGAATATATGTTGGGTCTAGTGGGGTGAAGTCAAAGTAACCTTGGATTGTGCCAAATGTCACATTTTTCCCAATAATGGAGCGGTTGACGTCATTCTTAAGGGCAATAGACATCAAATGGCTAATTTTGGCCAAATCTAGGGAAATCTAAGTTCCTCGAGGGCATGGGTAGTATGGGTCTTACTCTAATTTCATAGTGTAGGTATTTAATTTTTATTTCGAGGGCTGCAGGATTGATTTTGAAGTACAGGGTGAAAACTAGTACGTTGGACCATTTGGCGAGCTAAGTCGAGCACGCCGACCGGTTCGGCGGTTCGCCAAACACCCCCTAGATCGCCTTTAAATTCCTTAAATGTTGAGTTTGTGTTCTGTAACTTTCGATGATTCACCTGAGCCCGCCGAGTTCACTCGGCGACTCGCTGAAAGTACTTCTTAATCGCCCTTCTGCACTCCTAATTCCTTAAAATACACTGTAACTTTTGGCAAGCTACTTTTAGTTCACCGATTGGTATCGGTGATCCGCCGAATGTCCTTGGACATTGCCGACCAGTTTTGAATTTTTGAAATTTTGTTCTGAAACCTTCGGCGAGCCCGATCTGGCTCGCGAAAGTGGTTCGGCGACTCGTCAACCAGTTCGGCGGGTCTTCTTGCACTTATTTTCGACACTTTTTCTAACAGTTTTCTATGTTGTTTGCAGGAATGGCTAGACCCAAAGTTACTGGTAGTGACATGCCGCCTCGGAAGCGGGCGCGAGCAATAACTATTAATAAGGATACAGCTGCATCCCGAGAAAAGGCAGCAAAATTCCTTATCAAGGGAGGCAAAGGTAAGGGCAAGGCGCCCATGTCTGAGGCACCGGAGGCCAGCTCCGAAAGTGAGGGAGTCTATGAGACTCACATAACCTCATCAGACAACGAGGGGGATTCATAAGATTCTCAGGCTTCCATCTTTGAGACTGAGGATGACCATCTATTACAGGCCCGGAGAGCAGAGCTTCACTCTAATGGGATGAATGATCCGTTTAGGATCTCGGTGCCTCAAACTCCTCCTCTTCCTCCAGCTACAGCCCTAGAGCAGACAGCGATCCCAGCGCCACCAGTACAGGGTCCTCCTCCCAATTCACTCAACAGACTAAAGGCCGAGGGATTAAGGACAATACTAGAGGAGAAGAGATTGTCCACATATGGTGTGGTGAACAGGTATCCAGAGATATGGAACACTCTCAAGTTCCATAAGTTTGAGATTTACACTAAACCTCGGGGTCCCTACATTCCTAATTGGGTCCGGGAGTTCTATTCGGCTTACGGAGACTTGGTGCCGAAAGGGAAGAGGAGGGCCAGTGCCTTCAAACCAGTTGATTCTGTGATAGTCCGGGGTAAGAAGGTGAAGTGTGAAAGTGCTAACATAAATCCCATTTTGGGGTGCATTTACAATTTCATGCATCAATACATCAACTTGGTCTAGAAGAATACCTTGGAAGATCTGAAGGGTTGGCTGGCACCCCTGATATCTGATACTACCCCGAGGTGGATAGAGGTTGGTGCACCGATAGAGAAGAAGGACATGAATATTGCTACCAGATACTGGTTCAGGTTCATCAGCAGCACTATCATGCTGTCCCAGAATGAGTCCATCCTCAGACACATGAAGGCAGCCTATCTAGGGTCCATCATTTCTCGCCAATCACTGAATGTGGGGCTATTGATTGAGAAGGAGATGGCCATGAGGGCCAAGTAATGACAAACTTCACTCTCATTCCCGGTGTTGATCACCGAGCTGTGCAGATGGGCCCGTGTTCCTCGAGATAAGAAGATGGATATGGAGGTGACACCCACCTCCTCTACTAACATTTGGCATACTGAGGTTGAGTATCAGCAGGATGAGGCTGACAAAAGGAGGGCAGCCCCGGTGGACACATCCTCGGAGGTTGATGTTGATATGATACTTGCAGAGGCAATCATGCCTACTAAGGTCAACGGGCCCTCAGGTACTTATGTACCTCCCTCTTCTGAGACTCCTAGCTCATCTGTTACGCCTCATTCCTCTAGATCTGTTGTTGTTGTTTCTGCATCCCGACCTCCGATCACCCAGGCAAATCTATTCAAGATGGGGCATTTAGCCTATTCTACTGATGTACGTGCATCTCGGTTAGAGGTTGTTATTCCTGGGATGATTGATATGGCCATTGTTGCTGCTTTAAGACCCTTTAGAGCTGAGATTGATAGCCACAAGTTGGCCTTGGATGCCTTGACTCTGAAGGTGGAGGCGTGTGAGAAGACCAGGGGGCCACTGATGTTGTAACGGCCTTGAAGGCCAATATTACTGAGTTGAAGAAGGATGTGGACCAGCTGAAGTCCACGGATATGTCCATGATATTTGGCACAGTGGAGATACGAGATATCCCGAGCACCGATGTTCCAGTTTATTCTGATGTGCCTCCGGCTATTACTGGAGATGAGGTTAGAATTGATGTTGTTGCTGCTGAGTCTGAGGCTAAGACAAATGAGGATCAGCTTGGTGTTCGTAAGGAGGCTGCCTATGATGATTTGGTTAACCTGGAGGGTGCCATGTTCGAAACTGCTTGGCAGACATCACTTCGGGATACTTCTATGTTAGGCTCCATCAGAGCCAAGGATGCTGAGACACCGAACATTGATGCCCCAACAAATAGAGCGACTGATATGCAGGCTTCACCCCAGGCCTAGGCTGGCAGGATGATTACTTTACGTCCCTCTCTGTTGATTTATTGAATGTTGGATTTTAGTTGCATTTGAGGACAACTGCATTTTTTTTGTTAATGGGGTGAGGTATTTCCATACCTATCTTTTTTATGGGCCTTTTTGTGAATACTGATTTTGATTGTGTTTTTGTGAATATTGAGCTTATTGAGTTATATATATCTTGGTTGTGGAATTGTGGTTGTTGATAAATTGTGGCCCATTGTTTTGATATGAAAATGGTTTTAAACCATGTTTTAAAATTTTGCCACCTCTTTTATGTGTGATTGTGGTTGTTCTTGTGCAAATGTGAGTGTCGGTTGTGGTCAATACCGATGACTCGAATAGTGCTCTTAATTGAACAAAATGAATGTGCGGCTATGATGAGGCAAACTAAGTTACATAGGCAATATGTGAACTTTTAGCATCTCGTTGTGACTAGCTGATGAGTCCACGATTTGGACTCATTTAGGATTTTATTTGAATAGATTTAGTGTCCTCAAATGCATATTTTATACCAATAACTAATGTAAATCCTTGAATTTCAGGTATTTGGATTGAGGAACAAAGCATGGACACTATTGAGCAAAAAGGAACAAGGAAACTGAAAGAACGAAGAAAAGAAGGCCTGAGGATCGCCTAACCCATTGGGTGAGTCACCGAACGGCCTTGGCCTCGCCTAATATTCCAGACTGCCAAACCTTAAAGCAGAAAATCAAGTCAGCAATAGAAAGGAACAGTCGGCAAGTCATCGAACGGTTCCGCGATACAGTGCCATATCGCCCAAAGTTACAGAACTTGAAGATGCTGAAGGCAAAAGCAAAACGGCAATGAAAATGACTAAAGGGCGGATTGCCGATTGGGTCGGCAATCCCGACTTACTGCGTTGACTGGACCTTCGTATCACACTTTTTGACAACTATAAATACTTGTTTAAATTTTTAGCTTAGTATCTGATTTAACATTCAGTAGTTTTTGAAGTTTAGAATTTAGAACTGAATAGAGAGACAATATTTCCTTAGCTTTAAAGATTTCCATTTCTAAGAAATTGGAAGTGCGTGTTGAAGATTCTTCATCTTAGACCTTTGTAAAGACTATATCAATCCTACCCAGTTGATGGAAACACAACTCGATAACGATTTTTACCTTTTTACTATGTCTGGCTAAAACCCCAATCGTGGGGTGTGATTATGTGATTATGGGTTGATTTAATTACTGGGTATTGTTAATTGATAGTTTATTTGTTGTTTAAAAGTGATTTCGTCAGTAATTATGGTTGAATTTAATAGGTTGTAGTTGCCAATACAATCTTAACTTCGTGTTTTTGGCTTGCTCTCAAGAGAGGTTTTAAAACCAAAATTACTGAAGCGATGATCTGTGGGTATTGGGTTGTCATGGTTTCAGCTCGAGAGAGTGAACCCTAAACCCTTTACCACACATTCAGCTCAAAAGAGTGAATGGACTAAAGCGGAGGTTGTTCTTCATTATCGCTTATTAGTGTTCGAGAGAAACCAATTTGATTCGGGATAAATTGTTCAAGAGAAAGTTTATCCCCACTAAAGTCTAGCATATTCACTGATTTGCAGTTGTTTACTATTAATTGCAATTATTCGGTTGTTTACCTTAGCCCATAATCCTATCACATCCCAAAATTCTCGTCTCCATATTCATATTTTTGTGTTATTTACTATTTTAGTTGATAATCAAATACAAAACCCCTTTTGATATTTGACACTTGTGTCACCCCAAACTTGAATTATGTTTTTCTTCGTAAATTTTTTTAGGTATGATTGACTAGAGCGTATTTATGCTTTTTTATTGATTCTTGAGTGCAAACCACTCTTTTAGGACTCGACCCCAACTCACTAGTTGGGTTATATTACTATTGAACGATCGCTGATGCTTAGTATTGGATGAAGCATCTTTGATAGCGTGTTTATCACTATCCGGTTGTCGAATGAGTCTCTTATGTTGTACATTGCACGCTATTTAGAAAGTGTGGAGTCTGGTTTGATAATGGTACCAATGCCTTGTATGGTGAGGTTGTCTTGAACATTGTGCTTGATGACACCTAGAATTTGCCCTGTTGGTCCGATTGATTGAGTGAAGCGAGCAATTGAAATGATCTTAGGCAAGAATTTTGAAAAGTGTGCCAATTTGATAATATACCTCACTGTGGTCAACCTTGTGAGATGTGTGAACCTTGCTTGGCACCTTTTGAGCCTATCCTTTTCTTGGAAGAAACTTGAACGACTTTGACCTCTTTATCTCATTACCCATAACCTTCATGAAGTAGTGGTTTGTTTGAATAGCAGCCTAAGTTGGGGGTGAGGTGAAAAAGAAGGAAAGTCAAGAAGTGTGAAGATTCCCCCTTTGATGGATTGTTTTGAAAAATATGAAATCCCTCCATATAAAAAAAGAGAAGAAAACAAGAAAGAAAAGAAAAAGACTAAAAAAAAAAGAGAAAAAGTTATGCAATAAAGTGTGTGAAAAGAATGAAGAATAATGGGGTATCCGGTGATTCATGTTAAGTTGAATAATGGGTAGAGTTTGAACATGTTTGAATGTGAAAGAGAAGGAGAAAGAGTTATTTGCAGGCCATACTTCATGAAGGTAGAAGCCACTAAGCCTAAATGACCATACCTTTACACTCAGCCCTGTTACAAGCCTTAAAAGACTTTGTGATCTTAAGTGAGCTAAAATGAATGTTGATTGGAAAATAAGGGCAAGCCTATGGGTGGAGTCATGCATGTGTTCGTCTTTGTGAGTGTGAGAGTTGTATGTGATTCCGATACTTTAAATCTTTGAGAAATTTTGTGTGAGTATGGAATCATCTTTGTTGTGAGGGCATTTGAGTACCTTTGTTGAGCTTAAACTTGCATTTGAAGCAACCATTGTGAAGTTGAGTACACTTGATAATGGTGAGTCACAATTTGAATCTTTGAGTGCACAATTGAGGATTGTATATGTAGTTTGAACCTTGTGTGTGCATTTGTGTTGAGTCTTAAGCAGCATTGTTGGTAGACATCCTTATTGAACTGATTGATATTGAGTTTTACTTGAGGACAAGCAAAAGTTTAAGTTGGGGTGTTGATGAGTCCGAGATTTTTACTCATTTACGGATTTGTTTTAATAGTTTTAGTGTCCTCAAATGCCTAATTTATGCTCTAAACTGATCTTACAGTGTTGATTTGCAGTATTTAAGTCTAAGGATCGAGGCAAGGACACTACCAGGAAAAAAAAAAGGAACAAACAAGCTGAAGAAGTGAAGAAAAGCAATCATGGTGATCGCCAAGACCACTCAACGAATCACCGAGTGGCTCTTAGCTCGCCTAAAGTTTCAGCGTGCCAACCCTGGTGAAGAACCAACTTGGCGACAAAAATGGGCAGTCACGGATTGCCAAACGACTCTGCGATGGCAACTTCGATGGCCTAAAGTCACAGAACCCTGAAGACAAATGGCCAATGCAAAATGGCGATGGATTGGAGCAAAGGGCGGATCACCGACATATTTGGCGAGGCTTGACTTACCTCGCCCAATGACCTTTCAAGCTAAATTTTGGACAACTATAAATTGAAATTTTAAATGAAATTTCAGGAGTTCTTGGAAGTTCCTTGCATATCCATTTTAGAGTTAAAGCTTTCCCTTAGTTTTTGAGTTCCATTGTAGACTTTGAAACTTTTAGGGCTCAAACTTGAAGATTTGCAAATGGGTTTTTGAATTTCTTTAATATGGACCATTGTAAAGACTTGAGAACCTTTACCCAGATCATGGCTAATGTATTTGGTAATCGTTTCTCCATTTTTATGATGTGT
>JAJOOE010007784.1:0-34261 GCA_036250405.1 Solanum raphanifolium
ACTAACTCTAGTTGATCTAGACTTTAAGAACCCCCAAGGCTAACTCTAGCCACCAACTCCGATCTCCAAGACAAGAGCTTAAACGAGCAGCAACTCTGTTGCACCACACATCAACTAACTCTAGTTGACACTCCTAGGCAACTCTACCCAAGAGAACACCAAAACAATGGTGTAAAAGGCTTGACCAAAACATAGAAGATTCGACTAACTAACTCTAGTTAATACGACTCAAACGAAATATTTAGACAAGCAAATGATCTACTATCCTTTATAACTTAGGAGTAGATTTACAATGTAATCACCTAAGACACAAAGCTCAAAGTACAACAAAGACTCTTCTTCACTCTATCAGGTCTCATTGTTGAGTTGAGTAGTGTTCTTCCTTGAAGATGGCCTTCTCTTTTCAATCTTATGAATTTTCAGAGAAAATCCAAGTTTTTATTTTCCAAATCTTTAGTTTGTGTTTTGGAGAAGAGACTATATAAAATCAACACAAACTCCTTGAGATGACCCTATTGGCTGAGAGCCTGCTGGTTAGAAAAGTTGTGCACCTACCAACAACTTTGTTTGACAGACTGTCTTGTCACCTTTTCGTATACGCAATCTTGCAGGGACCAAGTCCCTTACAATGTTCTTCATGAGTTCTTGAAAGGCTTGCTGGCTCTCTTCCTCTTTTTAAATGAATGAATTAATTTGTTGTTTGTCATGTTGACTAAGTCAAATATAAAGAGTTATTAACCGTTGGATAAACAACTATGTCTATTCTGATTGGTGTAGTACGCTGACGCTTCACCAACCTCTGACACGACAGCTTTACAGTTGTACCCCATTATAGATCTGGACGATAGAACTCAGCCAGGGACCAGGTCCTTGCATTTGTGAGGTTTTTCTTTTTTGGTAACTATTACTTTATTATTATCAGATTTGCAATATGTACAAAGTTGGAAACTCTGGATGTGGACAACTTCCACTCTCAAAGTCCAGCTAATCAAAATTCCTTCTTGCTAGCACCTATTCTAAGGATAGAACTTAAGCTTGTGCATAAAACCTAAAAACTTAGGTATCATACTAGCTCTACAATGTATGCTTTGGATGATTACTTTAGTGATCATCTCTGTGTTCCTCTCCTTATTTTGAAAAATCCTATAGTTCTTTTCTTGCCAAATGTAGTAAATTGCTGCAGCTAAGGTCATTTTGTAAATCTCTGCTTGTATTGTTTTGCTTGAAGCATGTTCTACAGCCCATGTCAGTTCCTCAGTCCATCCATTGCTAACTCTATTAATTGATAGCCAATTCAGGAGCTTTTGCCACAGCCTTCCTGAGAATATACATGTAAAGAATAAATGCTGATGAGTTTCATTGCATCCTTGCAGAGTGGACATAAGATATCATTTGTGATCCCCCATTTTTCTAGTCTATCTCTGGTGTATAGTCTTCTATTTATTGCCAAGTACAATGTAAAGATCCATTTAGAACTCCCTTGGATGTTGCAAGTCATTCTCCTCCAGGGAACCTTGATATAATCACCCCTTAGCTTCTTATACATTGCTTTGTTACTAAAGTCATCTGTCTCCATGTTTTCTGCAATTTGCAAACCCTTCTCTTCAAGCCAATCTCCTGCCTGTATAATTTTCCTCACTATCCAAGAAGCCTGGTTTGCCCTTACTTCCCATGGCTTCCTACCTTTGAGGTGAAAGGTATGAACCCATACAATCCATAGTTTATCTTTCTTTTTGTTTAGATCCCACAAATGCTTTAGCATAGCTACTTTATTCCATATGTAAATATCAGTAACATTAAGTCCTCCTGCCACTTTTGGCCAGCAGAGTGTGTCCCAATCAATAAGTATCTTCTCTTTAACTTGTGTCTCTCCATTCCATAGAAACCTTTTACACATTGTTTCAACTCTTTTCAGTACTTGTTTTAGTAACAGAAAAATTTGTGTCCAGAAAGCCTGCAAAGATGTTAGCACACTGTTTACCAATTGCAACCTGCCTGCACATGATAAGAATTTGACAGTCCATGATGTAATTCTGCCTATTTTCTTGTCTATTATGGTTGGCATTGCCCTACTGACAGTTTCCTTGAGCTCAAAGGTACTCCAAGATATCTAAAAGGAAGTAAGCCCTTTACAAAACCTGTATGCTGTAGAATCAATTGTTGCATATCTTCTGACACACCACCAAAGTACACACAACTCTTTACCTGATTTGCTATGAGTCCAGACACCTTTGAGAATTGTTTAAAACATTCATACAAGAGTGTTGAGAATTGTTTAAAACATTCATACAAGAGTGTAGTTGATCGTACGTCTCCTCGACTAAATAACAAGAGATCATCAGCAAAGCTAAGTTGTATGATGTGTTGCCTGTGACATCTAGGGTGGTACTTAAACTCTGGATTTCTTCTTAATGTTTTCAACATTCTTGTAAGGTAATCCATAGCAAGGACAAACAAATAAGGGGATAGAGGATCCCCTTGTCTCACCCCCCCTCTTTGTTTTGAAAGGTGCACTAGGACATCCATTAATCATTATAGAATAAGAGACAATCCTAACACAGCTCATTATCCATCCTTGGAACTTTTGAGGGACCTGCATACCAGCTAATACCTCCTCCAGAAAATGCCATTCCAAAGAGTCATAGGCCTTCTGCATATCTATCTTGAACATACATCTTGGTGAGATCCCTTTTCTACCATACCCTTTTACCAGTTCATGGCTAATAAGCACATTATCAGCCAACATTCTACCAGGTACAAAAGCAGCCTGTCCTGGATCAACTAGATAGTTCATCACACTATGAAGTCTATTTGTGAGCATCTTTGAAATGATCTTATACAAAGTAGTGCAGCAAGAAATAGGTCTATATTCTTTTATGGAGGTAGGATGTTTCACCTTTGGAATTAATGTGACAGAGGTCCTATTTATAGGTTCATACATCTCAGTAGTTTAGAAAAATTGTAAAACAGCTGATGTTAACTCTTCCCCTATGATTAGCCAAGCTTTTTTGAAGAAGTAAGAGTTGAAATCATCCCCTCCTGGTGCTTTTGAATCCCCAGTGCTCATAAGTGTTGCCTTCACATCAATATCCTTGAATGGTTGAATGAGAAACAATTGTTGTTCTCTTGTGTGAACGGGTCCATATTTTAATATATCAGGTTGTGTAGCTTGCATGTGGTTGCTACATTGTCCTAACAACTTTTTATAAAAGCCCACAGCCTCATTTGTGATACCTGTTGCTTCCCTAATAACAGTGCCATCCTCTTTTGTTAGCATGTTGATCTGATTTTGAGCCTTCCTACCCTTCATACTAGCAAAGAAATAAGCATTGTTTTCATCCCCTAGTTTGAGCCATTGTACTCTCGACTTTTGCTTGTATATATTCTCCTCAATCATACTCCACTTTGCCAATTTTTCTCTCAGTGCTTTCTCCTCATCAGTGCTGCCTTGTGGATTTGGACATGTTTTCATACTTCTTTGTTTATCTATGAGCTCTCTTCTGATCTTTTGCACTTTCTCAGAAACCCCCATAAACTCTTTTTTGTTTAGTTGTTGCATCTTTTTTCTTACCCTTTTCAGATTTCTCCATACCCCTTTCATACCTCCACCTGAAATTTGCCAGCTATTTTGCACCTTGCAACTGAATTCTGGATGTTGTCTTACACAATTATAGAATCTGAAAGGCCTCTTCCTTGTATCCCTTTGTTCCTCCAATATCAAGCCTATAGGAGAATGATCTGAAAACAAAGGTTCCATAGCAATAACCTATTGTGTTACCATCCTGTTCACCCATTCATCATTAACTATGGCTTTATCTATTCGGCTATATACATGCCCATTTGTCCATGTGAAGTTCCTTCCTTCTATCTGCAGTTCTACTAGATTAGAATCAGTCACACATTCTTTGAAATCTCGTGTTTCTGCATCTTGAACTTGGCTTCCAACTATTCTATCGTCTTGTGCTAGTATAGAGTTAAAATCCCCCATAATCAGCCATGGCTCATTGATTTGACTACTCATCTGTTGAATTGTTGTCCATAATGGAATCCTGGCACTTATAGTATGTAGTCCATACACAGCAGTAAATTGAAACTGTGTATTATTTATAACTACCAAACCATGTATATATTGTTCTGCATCTGCCACCTTTGTGAAGCTTATTTCCTTGGAATTCCATATCACCCATAGCCTACCTCTTACATTTGTATTTGCATTTGTGCACTATTCTCAGCCTGGTAAGCTTTTATTAATAATATTTTTTCTCTATCTTGCCTTACTCTATGTTCACATATTACTATTAAACTCACTTTATTCCTTCTAACAAACAATCTCAGCTCCTTATGTTTCATCTCCTAGTTAAAACCCCTCACATTCCATGTGACTATCATGATTTTGATGGTTGCATAGATGTCATGTCCATTCCACCACTTACTTCTCCACTCATTTGTCCTTCCTCATAGATCATCACCCTAGGTTCAGGTTCCTGTCCTTTTCTTGTATCTTGACTGTTCCTAGATTCTCTTATGATAGAAGTTCTATGTCTAACTGTCTGCCATTCTCCTTGTCCCGGTGGTGTTTCATCCTTCTCATGGTCTGATTTCTCCTGTTGGTTATCCTCAACCTGGACTTTTCCAATGCCTTGTTCCTTGTTTGTGGTAGGTATCCATTCTTTCCTCTGCCCTTGTCCCTGACCTTTCTTCTGAACCTGCATAGTTGTAGCTAGTTTGTCCACACACGAGTGTCCCACTTGTAGACATTTCTAGCAAAACATTGGTTTCCATTCATACCACACTTTTTGCTCCACTATTCTTCCTTTTGGATCTTGTATTTTAATCACCTTTGCTAAGGGTCTAGTTACATCGACTTCCACTAAAATTCTGGCAAAAGAGATTCTACTGGCTTGAGTTGTACATTCATCTGCATACAAAGGTTTCCCCAAACTACTACCTATTTTACTCAAGACAACTGAATTCCAACAGTTAAGAGGTAGGTTTGGAAGCTTGACCCATAGTGGAATGGTAGTGAGTATCTCCTCCTTGAAATTGAACTCTGGAACCCATGGTTTCATTATAACAGGCCTTCTCAACAAGTGATGAGGCCCT
Source organism: Solanum raphanifolium (assembly GCA_036250405.1). Lineage (NCBI taxonomy): Eukaryota > Viridiplantae > Streptophyta > Magnoliopsida > Solanales > Solanaceae > Solanum > Solanum raphanifolium. The sequence goes on from JAJOOE010007784.1 coordinate 5,104, forward strand.
GAGCATAGCACCATGTCCCTCTCTTCCTCATTTGCAAATCTCACAACAAAGTAACCATCTATATGATATAAAATTATAGGTTTATTGGTGAATGTTCCTTGTCCCATTATAAACCTCTCCATGGCTCCAATAGATAGGGTTGTTCCCACCACATATACTACTATTGATAGAGCCCATTTCTCATCGTATTGTGCTACATCTTCAAGTAATATTTCCACTTCTTTCTCCCCATCCACAATCACCGGTGGTATGTAGTTTAGATTCATACCTCTAGTCGCCAATCGATTGGTAGCAAACAAATTCGTCCACGGCTTCTTCCTATCTTCTTCATTCAGTTCTAGCTTCCTCTGCATAGTGTTTGGTTTACCCTGTGTTACTGTTCCATTGTTTCCCAACAAAATTTGTTTTGACCCATATCCTGTTCCTCTATGTTTTGACAGCTCTGGCCATTGTTCATCTTCTACTGTTTTCCCCTTCTCCTTGCTTGCAGCAGTCATCAGAATTTGTGGTGGTCCGTCTGGTGTTTGCAGCTGCTCTTCGTCAGTTGTTACCCTCCTAGTTGTCTGTGTCGTTGTAATACTACTAGCAAAGCCATGTCTTATCTCTTCCTCGTGAAGTCTTTGCGTTGCTTGTCGTGGTCGTCCCCTCCCCATTTCCGGCAAGGTGCAAGTTAGTGCACACTAACGTGCGCCGAGAGAGAAAAAGAAGAAGGCGGAAAAGTTTCTTAATTAATAATCAATGTGAGGATTATTAAAACACCTAGAATATAACATTTTCCCCCTTTTTGATAATGACACACAAATATTCCTCACACTGAGTTTGTTCATTCATCTCACTGTGATCAGTTCCAATAACAAGGATTTGGTTCCTTGTTAGATCTCTAAATTTGTTAAATCATCAAAACTTATCATCAGCTCCAAAATAACAATTATGCTACCGTGTTAACAGAATTAAATGGACAATTATGCTTGATTATTATTATTGTTGGCTTTTCTCATTTCTATTCCTAACTAATATTACTCTCTTCTCATGTCTTTTTGTGTAATTTCAAGTATGAAATTGTTTCCATATAAATTTGAACATAGCTGGGTAAGTATTCTTAATACACTTTTTATAATTATTCATTTTCAAGGAAGAATTAATTGAGTGAATATTGAGTTATAATTTTATCAGCACTTTAAAAAGTTATCAGCACTTGTTAAAGTTACTTTTTCAAAGTTATTTTTTTTAAGTCAGTCCAAACGAATATATGATCGATAACAAAATCAAAGCTTCAAAAAGGCAAAAATATCACAACTGCAAAATTAGGTGAGTAAGTGTCCAAAAGATGTTTAAATTGACTATACAATATATGTCTTGAATGTCTTGATCATTACTACAGAATAAAGGAAGTGAATATTTAAAAAAAAATTAATTTAATCATACAAATTTGATGATATTCCACCTCTCAGCATCCCCAAGTAGACGACCTACTGCTCATACAAGCTTCAAATAAAAAACACCAAAAAATATAAATAGCTGCTCCTACTAACCAATTTACATTATCATTTCTTTTACGAAAAAGAGAAAATAATAAACAACAAAAATACAAAAAAAAATTATATGTAAATAAAATTGATCAATAGATAAATAAGAAGATAGTAAAGAGAAATGAAGTATTGGTAATAAAGTTTTTATCTAAAACTGAAGAGGGTGAAGCAACTATTACAACATAAAATGATACCTGGTATATCAATTAAATTAATTAAAGAATTCTATAAATATTTTGAGAATTTCTTACAAAGTTTAAATAAAAAACACCCAAAATATGTAGATTTGCTTACCGTGCAAATTACTTGTGAGAGTGACTAAAGTGTTGAAGCATAAATCTACAATCAAAACATAATATTAGAAGAAAATTATAACTCAATATTCACTAAATAAGAATCCTAGCTTTTGAGAGGTGCCACATCACCTATCAAAATAACTTTTAAAGTGCTGATAAAATTATAACTCAATATTCACTCAATTAATTCTAAAAATGAAGAGGGTGAAGCAACTAAATAAGAATCCTAGCTTTTTTGGAGGTGCCACATCACCTATCCTATATCCAACTTTATATATATAGATTCCATAAATTCAACCCTTAAATAACAAACAAAATCTAAACTCAACCAAACGAGAAGGAATAGTATTGTACTTTTTTTTTAATTAAGGAATTCAAAAAAAAAGGAATAATATTACCTTTTTACCTGAGAAGATACTCCAAAGTCCAAACAAGAAATAAAAAGTATTAGGTTTTTATGAAGTCAAAATGAAAAGAACAAAAAAGAATAAAATGATAAAGTTATCTGATGGTGTGGTTTGGACTTTTTTAAAGAATTAAAATATGAAAAGGCTATACAAAATATATCTTGTGGAACCTCAAAAGACTAAACAATAAATGTTGAAATATGAAAGGTTGATGTAATAAATTAAAAGGAGTTTGCAGCCAAATAGCTTACAATAACTACTGCAAATAAAACTGTACAATGTAGCTGAAACTATTCAATTATAGAAGACATTATTAATGGTAGAATGACCATTTAAATTTCACATTATATTTTTGTATAAATGAATTTGGTCTAAAATGCAGTATAATTAATTGCTACTCCTTAAATTCTACCTATTTTGATTAGAGTTGGGAAGAGATAATTCTTGTAATTGGTTAATAAAAAGCACTTATTACTAATGGTAATATTTAACAGAACGTATGTTTACAATTTTTGTACAGAATATTGTATTAGTAGTGTTTTAGTGAAAGGGTAAATAGTCAATTTAATATAATCAATAGGATATTTGATTTGATGTAGGGGTAAAATGGTAATTCAACTTTGTACTTTGGAGCTTCTCACTTTTAATAATAAAATAAATAAATAATGTAACATGATATAATATGAATATAAATATGATATGATATAATATTAAATGATATACATTATCGAATAAATCACTTTATACACATTTGCCTGAATTTGGTCTACATAGAACATTTTTTGCACTTTTAAAATTCTCCATAATTTGGTCATCATGTGTATTCATTTTGTATTAAGAAAATATCATAAACCCAATAAATAATTGTAGAAAAAATTATAAAAAAATTATTATTTATTTAACTTTATATATTATCAATGATATTATTGTAGTAACTCAACTTTATTGGGTTATTTTGGTATTTCAATTTTTGACTTTTTTTTGTTCTCACTTATAGTAATACTAGTTTCTGGGTACTCGCGTCGCGCGTGTAGTCAAGTGTACCCATTACTATAAACTTATATTATATGACAATCGTGCTCGACATAAGTTCTTAGACATCTTATTATAATGTTTGATTTGTAAATGTTAAGTATTTATAGGATTTATGTTGCACTAAAAAGTATTTTGTACCAGACATGATAATCGAGCCAACCGTTAGTATGTACAGGCGCGATACCTGAGCCAGATAATCATAATTACAATAAATAAAATCAAACTTTTACACCCAAATAAACACATTTATTGCATAAGAATGACAACAAGATAACATTTCAGTTTATACTCCTCCCATTTCCCTAACCATACATATACAAGTAATACTAATGAAGTAGTTAGCAATCACATATAACATAAACGGAAAACAACACAACCTCACCTACACTAAACGACTCTTCCCGGATAGTTTTCCAGCTTGTAATCCAATTACCCATAGATTAACACCCATAGAATAACAGCCAACAACAATCATAAGGTCAACATCAGCAATCAAATGCCTTATTATCCTAAACAACCATAACACATGTTCATCTTCCCAGACTTCGTACCCAAAGACCTATACATGCAATCTCTCGATAATTTATAAGGTATTATGCAATTAAAGACATGTCTGACTATTTGGTTAAACCTAGCCTGCCTGGACGCCGAACAACTATTGTAGAAGTTTGATCACACACTTTTGACTCTTTTTGTGAAGCTTTAGTTTGTTATCGGTTTAATTTAGAACACAAGTAAAAAATAAATCACAATTGGCCTACCATTCCTGGATTATAACTTAATCCCAAACTCATGTCAACCTCATGATTTTTCCATCCAATCCAAGACTTTCCCACCATTAATTCACCTAAAACTATCAGTTTTATGGTTACATTAGAGAATTATGGTAATTAAATCAAGAACAATTGTGTTTATAAACAACCCAAAGGTCTTACACACCAAAATCCTCATAAACCCGAGTTTTCCCCACCTTTGGATGAACCCAAACCCTCCCATAGGGCCACCATTACCATCTCTAAGGCCTAGAAATCAAAGTACCAAATCGGGGAACAAACTACTTACCTTTATGAAGGTTTTTGATGAAAAATGATTGAAAATCACCCTAAGTCGCTCTTGTTCTTACCCAAAACCCTCTCATACAATAATGAGTGGTTTTGGGGCATTCGGATAATCAATTTAAAAAACACATAAAAAATATTAGACTAAAATTTCTGATTGATCAAGCTTCCAAAAGTGCTTATGGGGAAATTTACCTTTATACCTTTCGTGAAGCACTTAATTTTTTTTATTTAAAAATTTGATCAAATGCCTCCACTTTTTTCAAAATAAACACTTTTTTTAGAAAATAAGTACTTTGACTCTTCAAAAAATTGGCCAAAAATAAACTATAGGGAAGAAGATTTTAATTTCCGAGGTAATGAACTGGATTTAACAACACTTTTTTTCTATGAAAATCCTTCTTTTTTTTTTTGAATTTGAGCAGAAATTTCATTGCTAGTATGACTTCAATTTTCAATAAGGAAGGAAATTAAGGTGTTTTATTTTTTTCAACATTTAACCAATAAAACAATCATCAAGAATTGGAATTTACACTTCTGTAATGCTTTGTTTTTTATTTTTAAGTGAACTAAATTTTAACTTATGCATTGTTCTATATAGCCACTACTTATAAATAAATTTATTAATAATCCCTAGATTAAACGGTGTGAGGCACATACACTAAAATTAGTAACTTTCAATAGATGCTATATGTCTTAATTAATTATGTTGAAAAAATATATCAAATACTAGTTGACATAGAAATCATCATTGATTAATTTTGATAAGGAATTACTAATTTTTATGGCAGTTGTGTCAGAGTCTGTTTGGATTGACATAAAAAAGAAACAGTTTTTAAATTAAAAATAAAAAGTCAAACTGAAATGACTTTTAAATCAAAAAATAAAAAGTAGGGGGAAACCTACTTTTGATTTTTGACTTATTTTAAGTCATTTTAAACTTTTTTTCAAGTCATTTTAAACTTTGCCAAACACTTTCTAACTTATTTAAAGTTATTTTTGACTTATTTTAAGTTATTTTTTATATTTGTCAAACACTTTCAGCTGACTTAAAAGTAGGTTGACCAATTTTAAGTCAATCCAAACACCCTCTAAATGTCGTGATACATAGGTGTAAATATATGTCTATAAAAGGCAAACATTAATTATGGATAGAAAATCTAAAAAATAGCTAAATTTATGAAGTTACCAAAGTTAAAGATACCCATGCAATACTTGTTATAAATATAGTACAAGAGAAAGACAAATCTTCCCAAACAAAATATTTCTTCTCCCTTTTATTGAATTGAATCAATTGATAGAGAAATAATGTCAACATCAGAAGGAGAATGGATGAAAGTGATAAAAGAAGGAGAAGCTTCTCGCGTAGTTTTGTCTTATGAGTTCATTGATAAGTTAAAGAAATTGAATTGGGATGAAATTTTGCAAAACAATATGATCATTTCACCGCAAATTGATGAGAAGTTATCGTGTACATCCCAACAAACAAAATCATCCAATTAATACCTTCTCTTGTCATGTTTTTGTTATCCTATATTATACTATATCGGATTTTTTTTTTGTCTCTCTTATAGTTGTTGATTTGTTCTTTTAAGAAAGCTTCTCCTCATTAGGTTATTTATCTTTAATAACTCAATGTAAGCAATATTACAACGTATTTTTCTTTTACCTTCTTTTTCTTCCGTTTTCTATTTCAAAAGAATTCTATGGTGTTTCTCCTCTTTTTTATTTAATTTAAAACATCCACAAATATAATTGCAATTAAAACATTCACAAAAATAACTGCAATTTATTTAATGTGTCTACATCCATTTTAATTTCTAATTAAATTGAACAATTAATACATATTAATGATTACGCAATATATGTTCTTCCATATTTGTCATCTCTCCTAAAATTTGTTATTTTTATGTTATCATAATGCTATTATATTTTATTAAAAAAACTTGGTTTGCTCCCTCAATAAATTGGTTAATTTATTTTAATTATTTTATGTTAAATTGGGTTAGAATATATTTCGTAATTATAGTTTGGTGACTTGATAAACTTCAAAATTCTACTGTAGTTCCAATTTGAATTTGAGAAAGAAAAGAGATTGGGGAAAATTGAGTTGTTGAAAAAATGTATCAAATAGTAAGTGTTTGAAAAAATATTTCAAATACTAGTTGACATATAAATCATCATTGACTCATTTTTGATAAGCAATTACCTATTTTTATGGTAGTTGTGCCATATAGTAAGTGTTGTATTGTAAAAGGTTAATGCATGAATTGAACACTCTTTTTAAGATAAGAACATCTATTGGTGTAGGACTGTGCAAGGACAATATCCGTATTAAAATTATTGAATAGTGCAAGGTAGATGTTAAAATAGAAAAGTTGTGAAGATATGACTAACCATACTATGCAAATTTTGTAAATAAACTTAATAGTTGGAGCTCACATTAATCTGTTAAAAAATTATTGTTTTTTCATTGAAATTTCATTCAACAATTCTATTTCTGAGAAGACGTCTAGTTATTGCCTCTCTACTTAAAGGTGCGGCTGCAGCAGAAGCTCATTCTTTTCAGCTAACAACGTATCACGATTGTCATTATTTTCATAATCCTCTTTTGTTGTGCGAGGAAGTTTTCCTGTTTGTTCAGGATTTCATTGCTAAAGGAACTTGGGTTTGTAAAAATGTGTTAAAACTCCAATGAGTTCAGCAGCTCAAAGTTGCAGTATCTTGAAAGAGTCACTGAGACAATTACCTGTTACAATATGTGTAAATCGATGTCGTTTACATATAAACCATTTCGGGTACTTTAAGGATGAGTTGCCAAATTTCATCATGACAAATAAATAAACAATAATCAAATTTGGCATCGAATTTTCAGAATTTTTGAGATTCCGCACGAGGTGCCTTATGAATAACCACGGATCAAGTCGTTACATCCCATTGAGATTTAGTGTGGGTATCACTCACAACGTAGCAAGATCGTGAGAAAAACTCACTTCGCTCTCTTTCGAATGTTTATTCCTCTTTATTTCTATGCTCAAACTCAAATCTTCTACCAGCATATGCATACATCTTAATTTCTAGCGACCCAATGTCACCACAAGTATGAATCAAACTTATTAATAATTCAAGTTTCATTCAAAAACCAAAATCACAAAATATTAAAATATCCAACAACAAATCTTACCCATTCAATAAAGTCAAAACCTAATTTATTAAATTAACTTAACAATTTTATTTAATTGGTTACCCACTGCATGTTTGACTCTTAAATTATACCATTGTAATAATATTATGAAAAATAAATATATCTTTGTAATTAATGAAGTTGTGTGATTACTATTTAGTAATTAGACTTTCCAAACATACCCTAAATCTTATTTCGTGGCAGAAAAGAGAGGAAGATAAATGTTGCAGCTTCTGCAAATAATCTAACAGGTTTTGAAAAGTTTAGCATTAATCACATAGTATTGATTGACGAGAAGCGTTATGAAGTTAATGATAGACTGAAAGATTCGAGACAAACTTTAATTAGAATCTAAAGGTTTCATGTTGAACAGGATTAAAACAAAGTACCTGAAGTGCAAGCTCAGGACTACAGTTTGAAATAAAACACAGAAAAGTAAATGAGCCGATTGTTGGAGGGTTGGTTCCTCCTTTGGAAGTTCCTGCTGAGTGGCTTCAGTTGCTGAAAGAGGCACATCATAGTCTACGGCTGAAAATGAGGACTTAACGGGAAGGAAATGAGCCGATTTAGTCATTCAGTCCACAACAACCCAAATAGAATCATACTACCGAGACCACATTCTTGATCACAGAAAAGTAAAAATTATCATCAGTTCAGAGTCTTCTCTTGCTGTACTGTCAATAATGTCACACAAAAACATTACATGTCATCAAAAAACAATCATCACTTCATGTGGCGCATAAATTATCTAGATTATATTTGGAATGCATAATTACATCGAACGGTAAGATTTGGATCTAAACTCTTCAATATTTTTCCGTTCACCCAAGGAAGGTGTTGTCGAGACTTGCAAGACTTAAATTGAAAAATAACCTGTAAATCAAGTAAAAATTGCTAAATAAAGAAAACAAAATTAGTGCATGGAGACAAAATTATCTCTAAATATATAAAATTCCAAAACGAGTTTATTCTCAAAATCCAAAATCAAACAAGTAAATCTAGACCAAAATAGCTATCTGAAACGCCCTCATATGACACTTATTATTTTCATTAGAACTTCTAGATAATTCATAACATGCTAACTCATGCTTTCTCGAACTTTTCTCCCTGTTATTTTTCTTTCCCCTATTTATTGTTATTCTTTTCACAGTATATTAAAAAGAGGCTGGAGGGGTCTGAGAACAATTTTACAACCCTATCACTTTTCTCGGGTTCAAATACTTATAAATTAGTTTGACAGTGAAACAATGCATCTAGTTAATTAAGTGTCAACATGAATTGGTACTTTTAGAAAAGTTGTTCTAGTTGTAAATTTTTATTACCACACTAGAGAAACTAATTCTAAATGGAACAACTTATGTTGACACATAGTTAAATAGATTCATTATTTCACTATCAAATTCTTAATGTATCTGAAGACGAGAAAAGTGATAGGGTGTAAATCATTTTCTTAACCCTTCTAGCCTCTTTTAATATACTATCAAAAGAAGAACAATGAATAAGGGAAAGGTAAAGATCGGGGAGAAAATTTGAGGATGTAAGAGTTAAAATTTTACTAATTACCTTCTTCAAGAAGACCTAATCAAAATCAAATGATCCACCTGAGGATCTTTCATACATCTATTTTGGTCTGATTTTACTTGTTTGGATTTGGATTTTGAGAACACTTTTGGAATTTGATATATCTAGAAACTTATTGATGATTTGAATCCATGCACTTATCTATTTTCTTTACTTAGCATATTTTACTTAGTTTACATATTATTTTTCCTCTATTAAAGTCTTGTCTTAGCAACACTTTTTTTGGGTGAAAGAAGAAAAATTGAAGACCGTAGATCTAAAACTTATCGTTTCCGTATAATGTAATTATCCATTCCAAATGTTCTCTAGATTATTTATGTATTATATGAAGTGATGGTCCTTTTTTATGACTAAAACATTATGTGATAAGGTCATGTAATAATATGGACTTAATTTTATGTGATAATGTGGACTTGCTGGAAAATAGTAACAAATAACATGAATATAAGCGTACCACATTGTTTTTGTCTTCGCTTGAATGCATCATCTATGCAATTTCTATTAGAAATCTGGAAACTCAAAAAACACAATAAAGTAAAAGTGTTTCATCAATTTCATATTCAATCATATCATCACACACAACCACAACGCGAAAGTAGTTGTTAGTGGGTGTGCCTATCAACTAGAAATGGTCCATTTTTGTGCTCCACGTTCTGGAAACGCAAATGTGATCTCCAAGAGAAAAATACTCATTTTCTTGTTATTACATATAAATAAATACAAATTAGTAAAGTCTGAATTTCCTTCTACCAAGAATAAGGATCCACAAACAAGTTTTAAAAAATCAAGCTAAAATCTCTCAAAAATAGAATTACCAATCCTAGTAAATATGTTTAGATAAAAATAAAAATCACCCCATCAAAAAAAAAAAACCTAAAAGATCAAATCAAATTTCTCTAAAGCATGTTCATTCAATTTGTTTGACTCGAATGTTCTAAACACCTGTGAATATTTAAAAAAATTAGAATTCTCCATTCGACCAAAAGATAAACATATAAAAATCTTGAGAGACAGATAAAAAACAAAGAAGAGGAAAAACAACCCTATGCCAGAAAAAAATTATTTAACTCAATGTGTGTTTACATAAAATATTTTTTTTAAAAAGGTAAACCTAGGTATTATACCTAGAGGCAGTGGCGGAGGGAGGATTTTCATCAAGGGGGTTTAAAAAAAATTAATCACGTAAATAATATCCATAAATAAACGGGTCGAATTGGATATAAATGGGTCGGATTAAACGGTCGAATCAAGAAGAAAAGGTTTTTAAATATTTGACTTAATAATTAGGGATTAAACTAATAAATCTAAATTTCCAATCAGCGATTTAATTTTTTGGAACTAAACATCGTTTTCTGATTGCATTATTATTTTTAAAAAAAAATTAAAACGCCTAAAATATAAGCTGATAAAAATATGCATTTGCCCGGAATCAAACACACGCGACCTCGCGTGCAACAGAGCGAATTCCTGAACCCCAAACACCACTGAGCTACACCTTCGATTTATGTTCAGAGGGTTCAATAGTATATATATACACGTAAATTAAAATTTTAATTTTATATATATAGTGTAATTTTTCGACGAAGGAGATTCGGACCTCTTGATTCAACGTAAATCCGCCCCTGCCTAGAGGTATGAAATGAGTGCTTCATGTATATATTTAAGGTTTGAAAAAAAAATCATCTAATGCCAGTAAACATGAACATTATTTTAGACAACATCAAAATTACCCCATCAATAAAAATAAATAATCCATCAAACTATTATTTTATTTTTAAAAAAGAAGAAGAAAATTTCTCAAAAGCATTTTCGTTCAATTTCGTCAAATGAAATTTCTCCAACAACGAAAAGTGTTACAAAAACATATCATGATAATTCCTCATTAAACCAAAGAAATAAAAACAACAAATTTTGAGAAGAAAAAAAGTAGAACAATCTATGTTAAAAAAGAGTTAATCAAATGAATGTTTCACATATATGTTTAAGGATTGAAAAAACAAGCGGAAGAAGAGTGAAATTCATCATACATTTGCCACAAGTAAATAGGGTTTTTCGAAACTTGAATCTGTTAGAATAAACAATAAACACAACTATTAATACTTCGTTAGATCATCATGAACACATATATAATATAGTGAAATACATGAAAAGATCGTGTGTACCTTTAATATTTGGCATATGAATGAACAACCGAAGACGAGCTAGGCTAGATCTTCCTTTTCTTAAGCTTACGACGGCTGACATCTTATGAAAATGCATTTTAGGTTAAGCCAAAAGAGGGGATCTATAGCCTCATATTTATAGGCTTAAAAGTTTTAACCTATTGTCTCCAATTATGGGTTTACTGGTCTTCAACAGGCCTACACTAGTGTCAGTCCACACCTATGACATGAAATGAATATAGGCTCATATGAAATCCACACAAATACATGATTTGTGTCTTGTACAATTGCTAACATTTAGCCCGTTTTACTAAAACCTAATAATAAGATAATGTTAAGTCCACAATTAATAAATAATTATAGCATTCTCCCACTTGGACAACATTAACTTAATTATAATTTTTTCAAAAAAAAAATATTTTATAGAAATTGACTCTTGGGCTGAATAGATAGTGGTCATAAATGTCATGTTGGAATGTCATTTTCCAACATGGTTTAGTCAAACAAAACCTTCGATACCAAAATAGAGTAGTATTTGCACCGCTCAATGACACAAGACCTATCCATAATTACTGACATTGAAGTTTTGTGGACATAAATAGATTACAGATCGATTTTTTTCATTGGAAGTCCTTCGAACGAATTTTTGTAACCACATGTGCACCATAGAAAACTGCAATTTTGTCGTATAAACGTTAGTTATATGATTATACTTTTATTTAGTTCATTTTTCAAGAATATATATTATTTTTATGTTTTGATTCACGAACTTGATTTAAAAATTGAGATTTTACCCCTAAAATAAATTTTGAGGTTTTGAAGGCCAATCGAAGTCAAATTTGACTGAATAGATATGAATTCCCTAAGGAATGGGTAAACCAATTGTGAAACAAAATTACAGTTTTGATCATCTTTGAAAATGAGAAATAACCTATGGCTTGGTGTTCATATTTATGGAATATAATTGTAAATACATTTTGTTCCTTTTTCTTCTTTGATTATGAAACATTGTTATGAAATTAGAAGTGTTTTATTTTAATACTAGTGGTGGTAGTCCGGGAGTTGCCCGGGCCAAACAAGAAAAAATTCATCTTACTTATTTTGTTATACATAGTAGATAAATCGGCAAGGACAATATGCGTATAAAAAGATTGAATAGTGCAAGGTAGATGTTAAAATAGAAAATTAAAGTTGTGAAGATATGACTAACCATGCTATGAAAATTTTGTAAATAAACTTAATAGTTGGGGCTCACATTAATCTGTTAAAAAATTACTGTTTTTTCATTGAAATTTCATTCAACAATTCTATTTCCGAGAAGACGCCTAGTTAATCAAATGAATTTTTCACATATATTGAAAAAACAAGGGGGAAAAGAGTGAAATTCATCATACATTCGCCACAAGTAAATAGGGTTTTTCTAAACTTGAATCTGTTAGAATAAACTATAAACACAACTATTAATACTTCGTTAGATCGTTAATTAACACATATATGATATAGTGAAATACATGAAAAGATCGAGTGTACCTTTAATATTTGGCAGGAGATTAAAGTGGGTTACAACCATTTTACCCAAACCATATTTGACCAAATTCATATTTACCCATATTTTATATGGGTGGATTGTGAATCAATCCATTTTAACTCAATCAATATTCAATCCATTCAAATCCGATCCAATCCAGCCATTTGCCACCCCTACTTAAAGCCTTTTATTTTGCATCAATTTAAGAATCTTATAAATTTAAATATCCAAAAAATTAGACAGACTAGATTAAACTCCTTTTAAAAGTCGTCTTTGATTTAGGCTCATAGATACTATAAAAGTAATAGTCGGAGTTTTCTCAATCGGAGAAAGAGAAAATGGTCTAAAACCTCCCCCAACCTATACCCGAAATCCCAACTACACTCTCCAATTTCACGGGTGTCGTATTACCTCCCTGAACTTCATATTTCTCTATTTTCTACCCACTTAAATGCTGACCTCAACACATAAACCAAACAAATATTCCAACGTGATTGCACGCGCCGGGTCCCCCACTTCTTCAACTCCCAATTCCCCTTTTTCCCCCATTTCCCTCCTAAAGCGTAAAAGACCCAAAAAAATATCCTTTCAACTTTTCATCTCCTTCTCTATTTGCATATGCATTTCTGTTGATGATCGAAGGATTTTACTGTGTATTTTCAACTTGATTTCATAGTTTATCAACTGATTTAATAAAAATGTTAGTTCTTTATCCCTTATTTTGAGTTTTTGCTTTATCCCTTAGGGTTTCTGTTGATTCGTGAAATTAGAGCAACATTGGGCCTAATTCATCCATACAAAGCTTATTCAAGTTTTCATTACCATTTTTGATGAATTTTGACAAAATTCAATATTTAAATTAGAGACCTAAATAAGAAATTAGAGCAGATTAAATAAGAAATTACAAACCCTAAATTCAAGATTTGAAGTAGAAATGAACATAAACAACTAAACCCTACTTATTTTTGAGAGAAAATCGTGAGTTTTTTATAAAAGGAACAAGGGTTAATGGTGGGGAAGAAGAAACAATGGTTTATTTAATGGTGGGAAGATGATCGCTGGACAAAAAGAAAATTTTCGTCAAATTTAAGGTGTTCTCACCTTCTAACGCACCTAGAGGAGGTGTTCTCGGCCTCCTATGACAGGTCAGCGTTTAGGTGTGTAGAAAATAGAGAAATATGAAGTTCAGGGATGTAATAGGATACTCGTGAAGTTGGAGTGTGTAGTTGGGATTTCGGGTATAGGTTGGGGGAGTTTTAGACCATTTTCTCATCGGAGAAATTTAATATTCGTTTGAATTGACTTAAAAAAGGTAACTTTTAAAAAGTAACTTTTTAAAGTGCTGAAAGTTATTTTAAAAATAAGTAGTTATGTGTTTGGATAAAAGTGTTACAGTTGAAAAAAAAATTGTGATGTGTTTGGCAAATAAGTGTTGTTAAACACTTTTTTTTTTTATCAAAATGTCTGAAATACCTTTAAAACTGTTAACATAATAAAAAGTTGATAAATCTAAAGTTTTTATTTCTAAGAAAAATTAAAACAAGTAATTTATATTTTAATTCAATTCCAATAATTTAATATTTAAGTTAATTTTAAATGTGCAACTTATTTTAAATTTCAAAAATATATACTATGAATAGATCACATGAAAGAATTTGGGAATTATTTAAAAGAATTAAGGGTAAAAGAGTAATATACTTGGTGAAAGTAGAATGACTTTTAAGTTAAAAAAGAAAAGTAGGGATCATCCTACTTTTTAACTTTTGACTTATTTTAAGTTGTTCTTATAATTGTCAAACACTCTCACAAGTCAAAAACTGACTTTTTAAGTCAGTTTGACCAACTTCAAAGCCCATCCAAATGGGCACTAGCCTTTTTAATTCTGTTTAACTCTGCACCTTTATCAATTTATTTTTTTGTCTTTTGAAAGGAAAATTCGTTGCTTTATGGAAGGACCTTTGTGAAGATCATTTTTTGGACCAAAAAAATCTTTGGTACAAATTTAAATTTCTCCGATTGAGAAAACTTCGACTATTACTTTTATAGTATCTATGAGCCTAAATCAAAGACAACTTTTAAAATGAGTTTCATCGAGTCTGTCTAATTTTTTGGATATTTAAATTTATAAGATTCTCAAATTGATGCAAAATAAAAGGCTTTAAGTAGGGGTGGCAAATGGATGGATTGAATCGGATTTGCATGTATTAAATATGGATTGAGTTAAAATGGATTGGTTCACAATCCACCCATATAAAATATGGATAAATATGAATTTGGTCAATTATAGTTTGGGTAAAATGGTTGTAACCCACTTTAATCCCCTAAAACCAAAAAAATATTAAATCAAAGTTAAGTTGTTAATACCTCAACCCCTGCCATCCCACCCTATCCCTACCAACCCACCCTGTACCCCCCACCCCGCACCACCTCCCTCCACCCCCAAAAAGAAATTCAAAATACTTTATTTTTGAAAAGAATGTTTTCCCCTACCCCCTCACCCCCCACTCCGCCACCCCCACCCCCAAATTATTATTTTTTTAGAAAATTAAAATTTTAATATTTTTAAATTATTCTTGTTTGCCAACCTTACCCCGCCCACCCCTGTACCCCCACCTGCCCCCACCCCCAAAAAAATTTTTAAAGAAAAAACTTTTTTTGGAAAAATTAAAATTTTATTTTTAAAAAAAAATATTTTTTTGTCAACCCTACCTCCCACCCCCTATATACCCCCCTCCCACCAGCAAATTTTTTTTAAAAAGACTTATTTTGTGAAACTTTTTTTTGAAAATAAAAATTGGTAACCCCTACCCCTCCACCCCCACCCCGCTCCGCTACCCCCACCTGCACCCACCCTTATAAAATAAAATAAAATAAAATTACCAACCCTACCCCCCCCCCCTCCACCCTAGGACACCTCCCACCCACACCCAAAAAAGTTTTATAAAAATTCCAAAAGAAAAATTCTTTTGCTCCCACCACCACATCCACCCCACTACACCCCCCCCCCCCACCCTCACCTCCTTTTTTATATTTTATTTTCAAAAATAAATAGTGTAATTAGGGATTTTTATGATAAAAGAGTGAAATATGGGTATATATGGATTCTTATCTTTACCCATTTTGTTCATATTTATATGAACTTAAATAGGTTGAAGTCCATATTTACCCATTTAAGAAAATATGAGTTATCCATTTAATTTAATATGAGCTAAATTGTTTCATTTCATTTATATGAGCTGAAATTTCCACCCCTATACAAGACACATATCATGTATTTGTGTGGATTTCATATGGGTCTATATTCATTTCATGTCATAGGTGTGGGGCTGACAATAGTACAGGCATGTTAAAGACCAGTGAGCTAGGGGTGTGCAAAATCGAACCGAAAAAAGTGTTATTGATTTATTGCTATTGGATTATTGGGTTAACGGTTTCTTAATGATTTTATAAAAAAAATTATTGGGTTATCAATTTGGTATTGGTTTTCAATATTGAGTTATTGGGTAAACCGATAACTCATTAAGAGTTAAGACTATAGTAATCTACTACTTTACATATACATACATATTAGTAAATATTAATCTCAATATCTTAATAGTTATGTCTTTGTCATTTAGCCTTCAATGCATACTTCGATGTGGCTTTGAGTTCACAACTTTAAATTATACAAATCGTCAAAACTTAAAGTAAGAACCATATTCCTCTTGGTTTCCCTTTGTGTTATACACATGTATAGTCATTTTCATGTTTGTTCTTATTATTTCTATTTTATGTGCTTTTGTAAAGTTACATTATTGTCTTGTCGTGTCAAATTTATTAGAGAAGTCATATATTTTTTTTATAAGCATTTTTTCTTATTGATCAAACCGAAAACCGAACCGTTAAGAACCAAAATTGATAAAAAATTATCTTATTGGTTCGTTATTGGTTAAACGTATTTAAAAACCGAAAACCGATTAACTGCATCGATAATACATAAAACCGAACCGAATCGACCAATGCACACCCCTACAGTGAGTCCTGTTGACACCAAATTTTGGTCTGATATTTTTAAAGTTAATACTTTTTAAGTTTTTTTTTTAAAAATAGTTCAAAATACATGTTTTGTCATTTTGATGCAATTAGTTGATAATTATCTTTATTCTCAAAGTATAGGATTTTTATCGGTTAATTCTGTTTATATTATTTTGTCACAGCCAGTTGAATACGTTCAAATATTTATTCATTTTTTTTTCCATAAAATCATTATTTCTGTTAAATTGCATTTTTTACATGTCATTGGTTACGTTCATTACAGTTTTTCATATTCATTTTATCTGTTACATTTGTTAATATTCATTTTAATATTTTGCACAGTCCAGAAATTTATTCTGATATGGATAAGATTTCATATACAGATATTTTATTAATCGCTGGTTTTAACTCATGATTTTAAGATAATAATATTGTACTATTGATGGTTTTCAATTCTCTATTTAAAGAATAGCTTGCTTTAAGTTAGGGGGTGATGGATAAATTTTAGGGGTAATTTTCAAATTTGTTAGCCTTCAAAAAGTTTTCCATTATTGTTTCTCATCTTTCCGGCAAATTGTTGGAGTTCTCGCGAAATTCGGCGAATCCACCACCCAAAACCCCTTTATGTTTTCCGGGTGACACTACCATTTTTTTAAAACTCCAGCTTTCCTCCTCACTGTCCCCCAAACCCAGCAGTTTAAACAGACCCATGTTTCTCCTCATTTCTCACTGTTTTCCGGTAACCCAACAAGCTCCACCAGTCCACCACCGCTGGAGAAAAAACCTGAGACAGCCGGCAATAACAACACTACCAGATCTCCACGCGAAATCACCAGCGAGCTCGAAGCTCGCCACCAACAAAACTCCACCGGCAAAGCCACCACAAACCCATCCCCTTTCCTTCACTTTTCCAGCATCTGAAAACAACCAGACCACCACCAAAATCCTCCAGCAACCTTCAACTTGAAACAAATCACCAAAACCCCTTTTTACCCTTTGCTCGCTGCAACAAGTAGCTCCGGTGAGGAGCTTCAAACTCCGATGAACCGGAGCAAAAAATAAGAACGATGGTCAGTCCCATCCCCTTTTCTCTTTACAATTTTTTCTTGTTTTGCAGGAGTCTAAATACAACCAGATATGCATTTTTGGGGCGAAACTCGATGAGCTCCGAGCTCCAGTTCTAGCCAGCAACACAACAACGCCGGCTCCGGCAAACGGTTAACTCATCTCCCGGCGAAGAAATTCGTTGTCCGGTGACCAGGTTCCTTGTTTCCTTTTTATTAGTTCAATGTAGTTTTAAAAGTTAATTAATAAGTTGATTTAAGTGCTATTTTTCTTTGTTAAATTGATTTAAGTTTTTGTTTGCATTATAGTATTCTATGTTAATTTTTCATCTCCTCTACTGCATATTATTTTGATTTGTTTTATTTGCAATTCTAGAAATTCCAACCAATTCTGTTACTTGTTCTTATCACTGGTTATTTTTTTATTTTATTTTATTGTTTTGTTATGTTGATTGTTTTATTAGATGTTGCATATTACTCCCTCCGTCCCATTTTATGTGACAACATTTTCTTTTTGGTCAGTCCCAAAAAGAATGTCACTTTCCTTATATGGTAAGTATTTAAAGGTGCAATTCCTCTTTTACTCTTGTTGGTCCCATTTAATCTTAAAATAATACTCCAATACATTTATGAGGAGAGAGAAAAGTGAGTGTACTTTTTAAAGGGCAATTTGGTAAACATTTCAAAGTCTTCATTTATTCTTAAACTCCGTGCCCGGTCAAATGTTGCCACATAAAATGGGACGGAGGGAGTAATAATTTATATTGTTTTGTTAAGTTATATGCGATTTCATGTTGAAAAATTGGCCAATGAAAAAAATCTCTTCGTCGGTTTTGGAGGCTTTCCCATTTTAAAAGACGGAAATTTAGTTTATGTTTATATTCGTTACAAGTTAAAATTGGCCGATGAAGAAATTATCGTCAATTTTCAAGGCCTCTCATGTTAATAAGATGAGTTTTTATTTTTAAGTTATTATCCGATTTATTCATTTTTATTCATATCTATTCATTACTAACACTTTTACTAAGTGTTTTTACAGGTACACGGAGTTGCTTTCAATTGAAGCTATTCGAATGAAGTTCGAATTATATTCTTTATTCATGATTTTGTATATATCGATGTTAGGTAAATTTTAGGCGGTTTCTTATATCTGTTTCATTTTATTAGTTGTGTATATTAATTGCTTATTACATTTGTATATTTGTATTTATCTCCTCCTCAATTTGAAAAAATGAATTCAGTCGAGACCCACAGTTGTGGATTTCGAAGAATGCCTAACACATTTCCTTCAGAATAACTTGAACCTCTTACTTAGTAACTTTTGGTTTTGGTAGACATTTATTTTTAAGTTAATTTGTTAATTAGTTTCCTAGTTTTTCTAAAATTAGAAGGCGACTCCCTTTTATCCCCTTTTCCCTTTTTAAAATTCGTTTATTCTTTTTTAAATTAAATTACTATTTTTTGGTGAGTCACCGTGACGTTGCGCCCTCTCAAAGGATGTCAACAAGCCCATAATTGGAGACACTAGGTTAAAACTTTAAGCCTATAAATATGAGGCTATGTCCCCTCTTTTGGCTTAACCTAAAATGCATTTCCATAAGATGTTAGCCGTCGTAAGCTTAAGAAAAGGAAGATCTAGCCTAGCTCGTCTTCGGTTGTTCATTGATATGCCAAATATTAAAGGTGCACACGATCTTTTCATGTATTTCACTATATTATATATGTGTTAATTAACGATCTAACGAAGTATTAATAGTTGTGTTTATAGTTTATTCTAACAGATTCAAGTTTCGAAAAATCCTATTTACTTGTGGCAAATGTATGATGAATTTCACTCTTTTTCCCCTTGTTTTTTTCAATCCTTAAACATATATGTGAAAAATTCATTTGATTAACTAGGCGTCTTCTCGGAAATAGAATTGTTGATTGAAATTTCAATGAAAAAACAGTAATTTTTTATCAAATTAATGTGAGCCCCAACTATTAAGTTTATTTACAAAATTTGCATAGTATGGTTAGTCGTATCTTCATAACTTTTTTATTTTAACATCTACCTTGCACTATTTAATACTTTTTATATGCATATTGTTTTTGCCGATTTATCTACTATGTCTAACAAAATAAGTAAGATGATTTTTTTCTTGTTAGTCCCGGGCAACGCCCGGACTACCACCACTAGTATTAAAATAAAACACTTCTAATTTCATAACAATGTTTCATAATCAAAGAAGAAAAAGGAACAAAATGTATTTACAATTATATTCCATAAAGATGAACACCAAGCCATAAGTTATTTCTCATTTTCGAAGATGATCAAAATTGTAATTTTGTTTCACAATTGGTTTACCCATTCCTTAGGGAATTCATATCTATTCAGTCAAATTTGACTTCGAATTGGCCTTTAAAACCTCAAAGTTTATTTTCTTAGGGGTAAAATCTCAATTTTTAAATCAAGTTCGTGAATCAAAGCATAAAAAAATGGATATTCTTGAAAAATGAACTAAATAAAAGTATAATCATATAACTAACGTTTATATGAGAAAATTGCAGTTTTCTATGGTGCACATGTTGTTACGAAAAATCGTTTGAAGGACTTCCAATGAAAAAAATCGATCTGTAATCTATTTATGTCCACAAAACTTCAATGTCGGTAATTATGGATAGGTCTTGTGTCGTTGAACGATGCAAATACTACTCTATTTTGGTATCGATGGTTTTGTTAGACTAAACCATGTTGGAAAATGACATTCCAACACTACATATTTATGGCCACTATCTATTCAACCCAAGAGTCAATTTCTATAAAATATTTTTTTTTTTTGAAAAAATTATAATTAAGTTAATGTTGTCCAAGTGAGAGAATGCTAGAATTATTTATTAATTGTGGACTTAACATTATCTTATTATTAGGTTTTAGTAAAACAGGCTAAATGTTAAATAGTTGTACAAAACAGAGATCATGTATTTTTGTGGATTTCATATGGGCCTATATTCATTTCATGTCATAGGTGTGGGCTGACACTAGTGTAGGTTTGTTGAAGACCAGTGAACCCATATTTGGAGACACTAGGTTAAAATTTTTAAGCTTATAAATATGAGGCTATAGATCCCCTCTTTTGGCTTAACCTAAAATGCATTTTCATAAGATGTCAGCCGTCGTAAGCTTAAGAAAAGGAA
Organism: Solanum raphanifolium; assembly: GCA_036250405.1. Lineage (NCBI taxonomy): Eukaryota > Viridiplantae > Streptophyta > Magnoliopsida > Solanales > Solanaceae > Solanum > Solanum raphanifolium. The sequence continues at coordinate 26,139 of JAJOOE010007784.1, forward strand.
GATCTAGCCTAGCTCGTCTTTGATTGTTCATTGATATGCCAAATATTAAAGGTGCACACGATCTTTTCATGTATTTCACTATATTATATATGAGTTCACGATCTAACGAAGTATTAATAGTTGTGTTTATAGTTTATTCTAACAGATTCAAGTTTCGAAAAACCCTCTTTACTTGTGGCAAATGTATGATGAATTTCACTCTTTTTCCCCTTGTTTTTTCAATCCTTAAACATATATGTGAAACATTCATTTGATTAACTCTTTTTTAACATAGATTGTTCTACTTTTTTCTTCTCAAAATTTGTTGTTTCTATTTCTTTGGTTTAATGGGGAATTATCATGATATGTTTTTGTAACACTTTTCGTTGTTGGAGAAATTTCATTTGACGAAATGGAACGAAAATGCTTTTGAGAAATTTGCTTTTTTTAAAAAAAAAATTAATTTTAAAAAAAATATTCACAGGTGTTCAGAATATTCGAGTCAAACGAATTGAATGAACATGCTTTAGAGAAATTTGATTTGATCTTTTTTAATGATCTTTTAGGTTTTTTTTTGGATGGGGTGATTTTGATTTTATCTAAATATATTTACTAGCATTGGTAATTCTATTTTTGAGAGATTTTAGCTTGATTTTTTAAAACTTGTTTGTGGATCCATATTATTGGTAGAAGGAAATTCAGACTTTACTAATTTGTATTTATTTATATGTAATAACAAGAAAATGAGTATTTTTTCTCTCGGAGCACAAAAATGGACCATTTCTTGTTGATAGGCACACCCACTAACAACTACTTTCGCGTTGTGGTTGTGTGTGATGATGTGGTTGAATATGAAATTGATGAAACACTTTTACTTTTTTGTGTTTTTTGAGTTTCTAGATTTCTAATAGAAATTGCATAGATGATGCATTCAAGCGAAGACAAAAACAATGTGGTACGCTTATATTCATGTTATTTGTTACTATTTTCCAGCAAGTCCACATTATCACATAAAATTAAGTCCATATTATTACATGACATTATCACATAATGGTTTAGTCATAAAAAAGGACCATCACTTCATATAATACATAAATAATCTAGAGAACATTTGGAATGGATAATTAGATTATACGGAAACGATAAGTTTTAGATCTACGATCTTTAATTTTTCTTCTTTCACCCAAGAAAAGTGTCGCTAAGACAAGACTTTAATAGAAGAAAAATAATATGTAAACCAAGTAAAATATGCTAAGTCAAGAAAATAGATAAGTGCATGGTTTCAAATCATCAATAAGTTTCTAGATATATCAAATTCCAAAAGTGTCCTCAAAATCCAAATCCTAACAAGTTAAATTAGACCAAAATAATTGTATGAAACATCCTCATATGGATCATCTGTTTTGATTAGGTCTTCTTGAAGAAGGTAATTAGTAAAATTTTAACTCTTACTTCCTCAAATTTTCTCCCCGATCTTTACCTTTTCCTTATTCATTGTTCTTCTTTTGATAGTATATTAAAAGAGGCTAGAAGGGTTAAGAAAATGATTTACACCCCATCACTTTTATCATCTTCAGATACATTAAGAATTTGATGGTAAAATAATGCATCTATTTAACTAAGTGTCAACATAAGTTGTTCCTTTTAGAATTAGTTTCTCTAGTGTGGTAATAAAAATCTACGTCTAGAACAACTTTTCTAAAAGTACCAATTCATGTTGACACTTAATTAACTAGATGCCCCGTTTCACTGTCAAACTAATTTATATGTATTTGAACCCGAGAAAAGTGATAGGGTTGTAAAATTGTTCTCTGACCCCCCTAGCCTCTTTTTAATATACTGTGAAAAAAATAACAATAAATAGGGAAAAGGGAAATAATGGGGAAAAAAGTTTGAGAAAGCATGAGTTAATTAGCATTTTATGAATTACCTAGAAGTTCTAATGAAAATAATGTGTCGTATGAGGGCGTTTCAGACAACTATTTTGGTCTAGATTTACTTGTTTGATTTTGGATTTTGAGAACAAACTCCTTTCGGAATTTTATATATATAGATACCTATTGATAATTTGTCTCCATGCACTAATTTTGTTTTCTTTATTTAGCAATTTTTACTTGATTTACAGATTATTTTTCAATTTAAGTCTTGCAAGTCTCGACAACACCTTCCTTGGGTGAACGGAAAAAGATTGAAGAGTTTAGATCCAAATCTTACCGTTCGATGTAATTATGCATTCTAAATATACTCTAGATAATTTATGCGCCACATGAAGTGATGATTGTTTTTTGATGACATGTAATGTTTTTGTGTGACATTATTGACAGTACATCAAGAGAAGATCATGAACTGATGATAATTTTTACTTTTCTGTGATCAAGAATGTGGTCTCGGTAGTATGATTCTATTTGGGTTGTTGTGGACTGAATGACTAAATCGGCTCATTTCCTTCCCGTTAAGACCTCATTTTCAGCCGTAGACTATGATGTGCCTCTTTCAGCAACTGAAGCCACTCAACAGGAACTTCCAAAGGAGGAGCCAACCCTCGAACAACCACTGCTGAAGTCAGAGGCGAATCCAGGATTTCAAGAAAACGGGTGCACCATTGCTTTAGAATTTTGTTTTTTTTTTGAAAAAACTAGTGTTATTAGTTACTAAAAAAAATTGAAGTGAATTGTGGCTGGCTGGGATTGAACTCAGGACCTTGGTGTTAAAATCTGGCTGTCAAACCAGTGAACCATTCAGCAACTTTAAGAATGGGTTCAACAAGTGTTTATTTAATATGTTCTTTAATAATTATACAAGTAATATATCGAGTTTAGTCGGAGGACCACGGGTTCGGGTGACCCAATTTTTACACATAAATTCGCCACTGGCTGAAGTCAAGCCTTCTGAAGGAGGAGCTGAATGAAGTATTTGGCAAATTAATGACATTCGAGTGTGTTTAGCTTGAGGGGAAATGTTTTTCAGGAAAATTTGTGATTTTCTCTGGTGTTTAGTAAGTAAAGCAATAATAGTCTTAAAAGTTTTTACATATAATCTAGGCAAACACTATAGAAGTGGGGGAGGGGTGCGTTGAAGGATAGGGAGAAGTGGAGTACCACACTACCACTTGTGGAACTTGTTTTCCCTCGGGAAGTCATTTTGTTTTTTTAAGGAACTTGTGTTTCTAAAGAAAATATTTTTTTAAAATTGAACCAAACATGAAAAAATTGTAATATGTGATTGCATCTTTCATGTGTTTTATTTCAAACTGTAGTCCTAATCTTGCACAGGTACTTTGTTTTAATCCTGTTTAACATGAAATCTTTAGATTCTAATTTAGGTCTGTCTCGAATCTTTCATTCTATCATTAACTCCATAACGTTTCTCGTCAATCAATACTATGTCATTAATGCTAAACTTTTCAAAACCTGTTAGATTATTTGCAGAAGTTGCAACATTTATCTTCCTCTCTTTTCTGCCACGAAATAAGATTTAGGGTATGTTTGGAAAGTCTAATCACACAACTTCATTAATTACAAAGATATATTTATTTTTCATAATATTATTACAATGGTATAATTTAAGAGTCAAACATGCAGTGGGTAACCAATTAAATAAAATTGTTAAGTTAATTTAATAAAATTAGGTTTTGACTTTACTGAATGGGTAAGATTTGTTGTTGGATATTTTAATCTTTTGTGATTTTGATTTTTTGAATGAAACTTGAATTATTAATAAGTTTGATTCATACTTGTGGTGACATTGGGTCGCTAGAAATTAGGATGTATGCATATGCTGGTAGAAGTTTTGAGTTTGAGCATAGAAATAAAGAGGAATAAACATTCGAAAGAGAGTGAAGTGAGTTTTTCTCACGATCCTGCCATGTTTTTAGTGACACCCACACTAGCTCTCAATGGGATGTAACGACTTGATCCGTGGTTATTCATAAGGCACCTCGTGCGGAATCTCAAAAATTCTGAAAATTCGATGCCAAATTTGATTACTGTTTATTTATTTGTCATGATGAAATTTGACAGCTCATCCTTAAAGTATCCGGAATGGTTTATATGTAAACGACATCGATTTTACACGTATTGTAACAGGTAATTGTCTCACTGACTCTTTCAAGATACTGCAACTTTGAGCTGCTGAACTCATTGGAGTTTTAACACATTTTTACAAACCCAAGTTCCTTTAGCAATGAAATCCTGAACAAACAGGAAAACATCCTCGCACAACAAAAGAGGATTATGAAAATAATGACAATCGTGATAGGCTGTTAGCTGAAAAGAATGAGCTTTTGCTGTAGCTGCACCTTTAAGTAGAGAGGCAACAACTAGGCGTCTTCTCATAAATAGAATTGTTGAATGAAATTTCAATGAAAAAACAGTAATTTTTTAACAGATTAATGTGTGCCCCAACTATTAAGTTTATTTACAAAATTTGCATAGTTTGGTTAGTCATATCTTCACAACTTTTCTATTTTAACATCTACCTTGCACTATTCAATACTTTTTATACGCATATTGTCCTTGCCGATTTATCTACTATGTATAACAAAATAAATAAGATGAATTTTTTCTTGTTGGGCCCAGGCAACGCCCAGACTACCACCACTAGTATCAAAATAAAACACTTCTAATTTCATAACAATGTTTCATAATCAAAGAAGAAAAAGGAACAAAATGAATTTACAATTATATTCCATAAAGATGAATACCAAGCCATAAGTTATTTCTCATTTTCAAAGATAATCAAAACTGTAATTTTGTTTCACAATTGGTTTACCCATTCCTTAGGAAATTCATATCTATTCAGTCAAATTTGACTTCGAATTGGTCTTCAAAACCTCAAAATTTATTTTCTTAGGGGTAAAATCTCAATTTTTAAATCAAGTTCGTGAATCAAAGCATAAAAATAATGGATATTCTTGAAAAATGAACTAAATAAAAGTATAATCATATAACTAACGTTTATACGAGAAAATTGCAGTTTTCTATGGTGCACATGTTACGAAAAATCGTTTGAAGGACTTCCAATGAAAAAAATCGATCTGTAATCTATTTATATCCACAAAACTTCAATGTCAGTAATTATGGATAGATCTTGTGTCGTTGAGCGGTGCAAATAGTACTCTATTTCGATATCAATGGTTTTGTTAGACTAAACCATGTTGGAAAATGGCATTCCAACACTACATATTTATGGCCACTATCTATTCAGCCCAAGAGTCAATTTCTATAAATAATTTTTTTTTGAAAAAATTATAATTAAGTTAATGTTGTCCAAGTGGGAGAATGTTAGAATTATTTATTAATTTTGGACTTAACATTATCTTATTATTAGGTTTTAGTAAAACGGGCTAAATGTTAGTACTTGTACAAGACTAGGGGTGTCAAATGGGTGGATTGAATCGGATTTGAATGGATTGAATATTGATTGGATCACAATCCACCCATATAAAATATGGGTAAATATGGATTTGGTCAAATATGATTTGGGTAAAATGGTTGTAACCCACTTTAATCTCCTAAAACCAAAAAAATATTAAATCAAAGCTAAGTTGTTAATACCTCAACCCCTACCATCCCACCCTATCCCTACCACCCCACCCCTGTACCCCCACCACCACCTCCCTCCACCCCCAAAAAGAAATTCAAAAATACTTTGTTTTTTAAAAGAATTTTTTCCCTACCCCTTTATCCCCCACTCCGCCATCCCCAAATTATTATTTTTTTTGGAAAAATTAAAATTTTAATTTTTTTAAATTATTTTTTTGCCAACCCTACCCCGCCCACCCCTGTACCCCCTACCCCTTCACCCCCACCTGCCCCCACCCCCATATACCCCTCCTCCCCCACCAGCAATTTTTTTAAAAAAAAACTTATTTTTTGAAAAAAAAGTTGGCAACCCCTACCCCTCCACCCCCACCCAGCTCCGCTACCCCCACCTGCACCAATCCCCAAAAAATAATTTTAAAATAATTTTTTTTTCGGAAAAATAAAATTTTTAAATATATATTCTTTTAAAAAAATTACCAACCCTACCCCCCCACCCTAGGACACCTCCCACCCACACCCTAAAAAGTTTTATAAAAAATTCCAAAAGAAAAATTCTTTTGCCCCCACCACCACATCCACCCCACTACACCCCCCACCCCCACCGCCTTTTTTATATTTTATTTTAAAAATTAAATAGTGTAATTAGGGATTTTTATGATAAAAGAGTGAAATATGGATATATATGGATTCTTATGTTTATCCATTTTGTCCATATTTGTATGAGCTTAATAAATAGGTTGAAGTCCATATTTACCATTTAAGAAAATATGAGTGATTCATTTAATTTAATATGGGCAAAATGGCTCCATTTCACTTATATGGGCTGAAATTGCCACCCCTAGCTTTAAGCGAATTGAGAATTCGATCATATATTTTCACCGAATGAATTAATTATTCTATATAAACATACAACCTTTCATTTATATATATATTATATAGGGAAAAGGGTCTGATATACCCCTCAACTTTGTCATTTGGAGTTGATATGTCTCTCGTTATGAAAGTGGCTCATATATACCCTTACCGTTATACAAACGGCGCACATATACCCCTACCGTTACAAAATGACCTCACATATACCCTTCATTTAGCGGAAGTGAAAAAAATAGTTTTAAATTTATATTTTTGACTTTTGATTTTTTTATAAATCATTTAGGGGTATATATGATTTTTCTAGCAAATTTCAAGGTATGTTATAATTTTTTTCGGACGTAATTTTTTTTTTTGACTTCTTGATTATTATTATTTGAGTTTCTTATTCTTATTCTTATTTTTTTATTTCATTCCTTAGAGTAAAGAAAAAAATTAAAACTATTTTTTTTTTGGATATATTGTAATTTAGTTTTTGTATTTGAAGAAAAAAATTTGATCATCTATAATAAATTTTACAAAAATATTACCGAAACTTAAATAAATTTGACCATCAAAATAATAAATCTGAACTAGTCATTGAAACAAAAAAAAAGTTAAACAAAATAATATATGTTTGAGGAGGATTAAATATACCCATATGTGATTTAATTTTATTTTTTAAAATAATTAAAAAATTAAACCAAAAATTATTTTTTCACTTCCGTCAGAGGAAAAGGGTATATGTGAGCCATTTTTATAATAGTAGAGGTGTATATATGATCCACTTTCATAACGAGGGGTATATCAACTCTAAATGACAAAGTTGAGGGGTATATCAGACCCTTTTTCCTATTATATATGTGTAATTTGTTTGGTCGCAATGTGATCTTGACCTCACTGGTATATGAAAAAAATTAGAATTTTAAATGAAGAGAGATGGGAGTATTTTAATTTTTCATTTATTTGTTTTGCTCTAAAGATTCCATATTAGAAGAGTTATGCTACCCCTGGCCTATTTAATTTCTGCTTTTCACTTCAAAAGTCGCTACTAATTAAAAACAGTCGTTATCCTTTGTTTTAAAACTCAAAAGCTTTATTAACTTTTCATTCCTTTATAATTGTTGGAAACTTTTTTACATGGTAAGTAGAGCCGTCAATATGGGCTAGGCCTGTTGGACCGGCCTGGCCTAACCCGGGATTTAATAAGGTTTGGGCTAAAAATTTTGGAGCCCATTTAAAAAAAGGGTTTTTTAGCCCGGCCTGAATAAACCTGCTGATTTGTGGGGCTTGAGAAATATAGGTAGGGCCAGCCCGTGGGCTTATACAAATTAATTAAAAAATATAATATAATATTAAAATTTAAAATTAAAGAGATCCAAACTCAAAATCTATTTAAAGTTTTTTAGGAATCACTAAGTATAGAAGTTGCATCCACCATGAAAATGTCCAAACACTTGTTGCTACTCGAAACTGGTTACATAGTTTTTCTCAAACTGGTAATATATTTTTGTGTACATTTAAATATTATAATTCTCAATTTAGTTATTTTTTAATATTTAACTAATTGAAACCGCATATAAATTGCATATGAAAATGAAGATGTTAAGACAACCTTCCCACAAGTTGATTTAGATATGCTTGATGAAGATGATCATGAAGTGTTAGATACGCCATAAGTTTCATGATTTTTTAAGGAGTTTATTTTTTACATTTTTATGGTTGGAATATTGTCATATTTTTTGTGTTTTA
>JAJOOE010007785.1:0-15725 GCA_036250405.1 Solanum raphanifolium
AGTGACTACTTCCAATTTCAAGCTACTTCATATTCATTTTAAATTGTCGGATGTAACACAATTAAAACGAAATTACATAAAAACCCCTCATAGAACCTCATTATAAAGTCAACACAAAGTCATAGGCTCTTGCTTAACCTATCATTTTTCGAGTCGTTACAACTGCTTAATCAAATGGTTGATACGAACCAAAGAGTGGAAAAAGACTTCATGTTGCCTGCCCTAATGGCTCAGATGGATGAGTTGGCTAAAAAGATGTTGAAGATTGAAATTCAGTGTAAAAGACAGGCTAAATATATCACTCCTCATGAGAGAAGAAGTCTCAACGACAATGAGGTTAAACGCCTTGAGGGAATGCTCTCAATCATTCTCCACAAGGTGACTTAGCAAGATAGAGAGCTGAAAGGAATGAAGGAGGACATTGAAGGAATGAAGCAGATGATTTGGTCTCATTCCAGAGATGTCCAGCTGTTCGAGAACCTCATATGCTATGCGTCGCACGATCTCCACTTGCAACAAAATAGGGGGTTGCCTAGTAATACCATGGCTAACCCCAAAAATTAAGTTTGAGTGTTGACTTGCGTCATGCCACGACGTTAACTAAGGCACTGTTTGGGAGGCAACCCAAAACCTTTTCGAGCTTTAGTTTTATTCTAGAAATAATGGTGTATTAATTACATAGGAGAAAACGTGGAGAATGAATGAAAAATGTGGATTGGTAATTGATAGTCCCATTCGGCGAGTAATCAAACTATTCAGTTACTTCGATCTATACTGCTGAGAGACTCTAGATCCAAGCTACAGTCTGTAACAATCGGCGACAAGGGCAATCACTTGGGGTAACGCTGAATCATTCAGCGGTACAAACTATTATTGCCGAATGAGCAACAACTAGACAGTTTTTAAAGGCCAATAGTTTCAAAAATGGAAAAATGTTCATTTTCCACTCAATTTCTACTGTCAAAAAACCGCACCACGTAGGTAATTATCATTATCTCTACACTCCTGGTATTTTAGTTGTCGATTAGTGCTAAAGCCTGGGATTACATTGCTTCCTCTCATTTCAACACAGTTCAAGCATCATAAAAGGTTGGTTTCTCCCAAATCCCGAAACTACTAAATTTTTTTTCTCTTATTAACTTAAAACTAGTTGGGTTGACATGTGCTAGGCCTCTCTCTAATAAACCCATATTGTCTAAATGCCAGATTCGATCTGAGAATCGTGCCTAATTGATATCGATTTTTGAAATCCCTCTTTGCCTGTGCATGAAATGATTTAAGCTTTGGGTGGATGAATTTCATGGGTCTTAATTTAATTTCACTATTGCAACTGTTAATTGTATTTTGGGAATTTGTGAGGTCGAATTCAAATTGAAGGAAGGCACGTTAGGTATTTTAGCGAACTGGGTTGGGTTCGTCAAACTACTAGGAGGCTCGCCTAAAGTGGCTTCGATCGCCCTTTGTCTGCATTCCTGAATCTTCATTGCACTGTAACTTTCAGCAAACGAACCTTTGATCGTCGATAGTAGTCGATGATTCGCGGATGGAACTTTCTCATCGCTGACTAGTGAAAGCTATTAGGGAAAAATCGTAGGCGAGCTCGACCCGACTCGCCAAAGAGATTTGGCGATTCGCCGACAAGTTTGGCATATCTATCTGCCATTAAAGGTCTGCATCACTGATTTACTTATTTCTAACTTACTCCTTATTGACTACAGACATGGCCAGAACCAAAGTTATGAGAAGCAACAAGCCAACTCAAAGTAAGAAAGAAGGTATAACAATCAACAAGGATGCAGCTGCATCCAAAATCAAGGTTGCATAACGTTTTAACACTGGCAGAAAAGGCAAGGGCAAGGACAAAACCATTGAGCTATCAGATGCAAGCTCTGATAGCGCTGGTTTTTACAGCAATGACCCAACAACATATGATAATGAGAGTATGAGTTCAGGCGAAGACGAATTGAGATAAGCATGGAGGAATAAGTTATGATCCAAACAGATTAATGACCCATCGCAGATCATAAATCCTCTATCCACCGCTTAAACTCCTCCAGTTTCAGAACAGGCAATGGTACTGGCATCTCAAATACAAGGCCCCCCACCTAGATCATCGATACATTAAAGTCTGATGGATCAAGAATGATCATTGAAGAGAAATGGTTGTCCATAAATGGAGTGATTGATAAGTATCCCGAGATAATGGAGTGCTTGAAATATCACAAATTTCAAGTTTTCCCAAAACCACGTGGCTCTTATATACGAAGCTGGGTCAGAGAGTTTTACAGTGCATTGGTACCTCAGAGGAAGAGACTAGTTGTGTCTTTCAAAGCAGTTGACTACGTGGTTATCAGAGGAAGGAAAGTAGTTTGTAACAGTGAGGCTATCAACATAGCCTTGGGCATGTCCACTAAAATTGATGATCACTATCAGCACCTGTTCAGAACAAAGCAACTGTATGCGATGAAACAGTGTATGGCCCCACTAATCTCAGATGATAAAACTCCGAAATGGCTAGCAGAAGGAACCCCAATTGAAAAGAAAGATCTGAACGTAGCTGCAAGATACTGGTTTAGGTTGATCAGCAGTTCCGTCATGCCGTCACAGAACGAATCAATCATTCGCCTCGCTAAAGCAGCCTGTTTTGGATGCATCATAGAGAAAAGTAGGATAAATCTGGGAACTATCATTGCTTCTGAAATCCATATGCGTGCAAAAGCAAAGCCAGACATCTCTCCCCTTTCCGGTACTAATCACTGCATTGTGCATAAATGCCTGAGTACCTCTAAATTGCAAGGAGGATGTAGAAGTGATGCCCACAGCCTCTACCAACATCCGAAAGATTGAAGCCGAATATTTCACGGACAAAGCAGACAAGAAGCAGAAGGAAGGGTTGACCACTGGATCTACACCTGCAGAGGAATTGTCGCTTAGTCCAGCTCCTAGACCTTCAGGTTTATACATTGCAACTACTACTCGCACTAACGCTAGAAGCTCTTCTACCATTGTTTCCAGGCCTCCACTCACCCATGCTTCCCTAGTCCGGATGGGACAAATGGCACGATCTGCCAATCACCGGGCTGCTTGTTTATAAGCATCTATTCCAGGCATGATCCAAAAGGCTCTAACTGATGTTGTGAAACCCCTGAACACTACCATTCATGCCCTAGTAGCTAGAATAGTGGTGTGTGAGCACAATCAAGGGCCCACTAGTTAGATAATAGCTCTAAAAGCGGCCATTGATGAACTGCAAAAAAATGTGAACCACTTGAAGGCCACCGATATGTCCATGGTCTTTGGAACAGTGGAAAATCTAGCAATGCCTGAGAGGCCTCAAACTACTATTGGTTATGGGGATAGAGCGGAGCAGGCAGAAGATCCTGAAGTAGAAGCAGAGACTGATGAAGAGATGTTCGAAGGAGCCGCATCAGACGACATAACATAGCTTGAGGAAATCATGATAGATGTTGTTGTGTAGGCTTCCTTGGCCAAAGGTCCTGCCACTGCATTCAGTGGCGCCGGTCCTTCTGGAGGTTACCCCCAGCATTGAAATCTAGACATATGAGTCGATCAAGTAGCCAGGATCACCTCTTTATCTCCCTCTCTGTCTTTCTTTACTCTACCTTTCAAATTCATTGTTATTTCCATTTTAGGACAAATGCTTTTATTTGTGGTGGGGTGAGGCCCACCTTTATACTGTCTTTTTGTGGATGCTTGAGCTTATGGCTCCTGTTGTTTTACTTGCAAAATAAGTTTGATCCTTTCAAAATTTTTTTGCATCTTCTTGTGTTGAAAGTGGCTATTCTTTTGTAAAAAATTAAGTCTCGATTTTGATCAATACCAATGACTTGAATAGTGCTCTCAATTGAACAAGCATGAATGCACGGCTACGACGAGGGCAAAGGAAGTTACATAGACAATATGTGCACTCTTTGCATCTCGTTGTGACTAGCCATTTATCAATTTGATTCTCTTATGATGATCGTTGCACACTAGCAAACGTGTGTAGTCTTGCTTGACTGATGTATCGATGCCTTGTGTGGTTAGCTTACTTTGAACCTTGCATGAATAAACCTAGAATTTGCCCTGTTAGTCTGATTGATTTAGAAAGGTGTACTCTTGAGATGATCTTAGGCAATTTTAAAGAGTGTGAGCCAATTCGACATATACCTCTTTTTGTGACCTACCTGTTAACGTGTGAAACTCTTTTGAACACCTTTGAGCCTTACCTTTCTTTGGAAGAACCTTGATAAACCCTAGACCTTACTTGATCCAATACCTACAATCCTCTTGATTTGTGGTTTAGTGAATAGCCAACTTAGGACAAAAAGCCTAAGTTGGGGGTGTGGTGAAAAGGAAAAGGAGAAGTCAAGAAGTGCTATAAGAAGTCCCCTTTTACCCATGTTGCGGAACAATGGAGCCCTCCAAAAAAAAAAGAAATTTGTGGAATAAAGTACAAAGGATATTGGGGTTCCAAGCAACTCATGGGGAGTGAATAAAAGGATGACTTAAAAGCACTAGAAAAAGAAGTGATAGAGGAAAGTAAGGGAATGCTTTGAGAATACCACATCTCACGAGGAAAAAATCACTAAGCCTAAATGACCATACCTTTGCACTCAACCCCGTTACAAGCCTTAGAAAGATATTTTTGATCTTGAGTAAGCTGGATCGAAAGTCAATTGGAAAATAAGGGCAAACCTATGGGTGAAAACATGCATTGTGTTCCTTTTTTTGAGTGTGAGCATTGTATCGGATTCCTGATCTTAAATTGACTCATATCTGTGTGAATATGAAATCATTCTTTGTGCAAGGGCATTTAAATATTTTTGTTGAGCTTGAACTTGCACAAGTAGCAAGTATTGCGAGCATGAGAATCTTTGGTGATGGTGCGGCACAATTTGAATCTTTGAGTACACAATTGATCCTTGCATAAGTAAATTGAGTCTTGTTGTGTTCATTCATAATTTAGTCTTGTGTAGAACTATTTAAGGCACCCTTTTTGAACGGCTGAACTTGAGTTTGCTTGAGGACAAGCAAAAGTTTAAGTTGGGGGTGTTGATGAGTCCACATATTGGACTCATTTAGGGGTATATTTTAATAGAAATAGTGTCCTTGAATGCTTGTTTTATCTCAATACCTAATTAAAATGCTGAAGTTTTAGTGAAAGCGTAGACAATCAGGCGCAAAACGGAGCAAATAGGGTTGAAAAAAACAAGAAATGGAATCCTGCGGATCGCCAAGTTCAACTTGGTGAGTCGCCGAAATGGCATGAACCGCCCTTCGTTCCAGTACGCAAAGCCTTGAAGGAAGTGATTCAAAAGGCGAGGAAAGAAGCAGTCGGCGAGTCGCCGTTCAGTCCCGCAAAGCAGTACTGTACCGCCCAATGATCCAAAATGCAAGGATGCTAAAGGAAAGACACTGAAGGCGATGAGCTGACCAAAAGGCGGATCGCCGAGTTCATTGGCGATCTCGACTAATGTCGCTGAATAATCCCGTAGCACAATCTGTGAAAACTATAAATACTAGTTAGAATTGTAGTCTTAGGGTGGAACAATTATTATTATTATTTTCACTTTAAAACATACTTTAGCTGATATTTTTCTCTCATGTTTGGAGAGGGTTTTGTGGAGACTTGAAGAAAGGAGTTCTTCTTCTCCCAGTTGGAATTTGGTCTTCTCTATTCATTTTCCTTTGCTTAATTTAAGGTTTAATTCTTATACCCAGTTGATTTCATTATCATGTTAGGCATAATTTCTTATTTCTGGATGTGTGGCTAAAAAACCCCATTCTTGGGGTGTGATTTAGCAAATATGGGTTGATATTCTTGTTGGGTTTTGCTTGCTGATAGGTTAGATGTATTTTAATGGTGATTTAACCTAGTGTTTGTGGTTTAATCTAAAGAATTTATAGTTGCAAATACAAATCCACCCATGAGTTTTCGGCTAGCCCGAGAAGGATGTCGCGAAACCAAAACCACTAGACTGATGGCCTAACGAGTGGGTCGACATGAGGTTCAGCCCAAGAGGGTGAGCCCTAGTCCCATATCCTAACTCTCAGCTTGAGAGAGTGAGTGGGGTAAGGCGTAGGCTTGTCTTCATGCGGCAATTGGGTGTCCTAGAAAAACGCATTAGAAACGGGGTAAGTTGCCCCAGGGGAAACTTATTTCCATTTAAAGCTTAGCTTTGTCACTAATATTTTGCAAATTTCCTATCGAAAGCATGTACCCAACAATTTATCTCAACTTATATTGTGGTGACATCCCAAGAACCTTTCCCCATACTTGATTTTCTTGTTTATTTTGTTGTTTTAGTACTTGTTACAAAACCCCCTTTGATATTTGACACTTTTATGTGCCCCCCTTTAATTTACATTGTCTTTTATCGCAAATGTATTTAGCAACGACTAGTTAGAATGTAAATTCTATTTTTCTATCAATTCTCAAAACCGCTCCCTTGGGACACGACCCCAACCTTTGGTTGGGTTAGTATATTATCGACGATCATAGACACTCATACCGTAGGATAGTGTCATTGGTCACGATAAGCATCAGTTACTATAGGAGGTTTGTTGAGGGTTTATCCTCTATCGCTTCTCCATTAACGGCCTTGACCTAAAATAAGTACAAATTTGAGTGGTCGGAAGCTTGTGAGAAGAGCTTCCAAGAATTGAAAAATAAACTCACATCTGCTCTGGTGTTGACGTTATCGGAGGGTACCGATAGGTTTGTAGTATATTGTGACGCGTCTCGAGTGGGTTTGGGATGTGTTCTCATGCAACATGGTAAGGTTATTTCCTATGCTTCAAGGAAACTCAAGATTAATGGAAAGAATTATCCAAGTCATGATCTTGAACTAGCGGTGGTGGTGTTTTCCTTGAAAATTTGGAGGCACTACCTATATGGGGTACATGTAGATGTGTTTACCGACCACAAGATTCTTCAATATGTAGCCAAAAAGACTTGACTCTCCGATAAAGAAGATGGTTAGGGCTTTTGAAAGATTATGACATGATTGTCTTATACCACCCCGTAGATTATGTGTTCTGGATGTTGATGGCTTGAGAGAGCAAATTTTAGAAGAGTCTCATGGTTCGCGGTATTCTATTCTTCCGGGAGCCACCAAGACGTAGCGTGATGTACAAGAAATCTATTGGTGGATGGCATGAAAAAGGATATAGCGGGTTTTGTAGCCAAATGTCCGAATTGTCAACAAGTTAAGGCCGACCACCTAAAACCGGGAGGTTTGTTCCAAGATATAAATATTCCCACTTGGAAGTGGGAAAAGGTGAATATGGACTTTGTTGTCGGTTTTCCTCACACTCGAAGGCAATATGATTCTATTTGGGTCATCATTGATAGGATGATGAAATCAGCCCATTTCATTTCGGTCAAGGTTACCTTTTCGGTAGAAGACTATGCCAAGTTGTATATCAAGGAGATAGTGAAGTTTCATGGGTTCCTTTGTCTATCTTATCGGATCGAGGTACTCAATTTACTTCACATTTTTCGAATGCTTTCCAACAAGGGCTTGGTACCAATGTTAAACTTAGTACCGGTTTCCACCCTCAAACGGATGGTTAAGCCGAATGCACCATTCAAACCTTAAAGGACATGTTGAAGGCATGTGTGATTGATTTCAAGGGTAATTGGGACGACCATCTCCCATTGATCGAATTTGCCTACAACAATAGTTACCACTCTAGCATTGCCATGGCTACGTTTGAAGCACTATATGGTAGGAGGTGTAGATCTCTGGTGGGTTGGTTTGAAATAGGTGAGTTTACTCTAATTGGTCCCGAACAAGTCTATGATGCCATTGAAAAGGTTTGACTTATTAGAGAAAGGTTGAAAACGACTCAAAGTCAACAAAACTCTTATGCCGATGTTAGAAGGACGGATCTTGAATTTGATATTAGTGATTGGGTCTAGTTGAAAATCTCACCTATGAAAGGGGTGATGAGGTTTGGAAAGAAGGGGAAGCTAAGTCCCTAGTATGTGGTCCCATACCAAATCTTGTAACGTGTTGGAAAAGTTGCATATGAATTGGACTTGGGAAATGAGTTGGCTCTGGTTCACCCGGTGTTTCATGTTTCCATGCTTAAGAAGTGCATTGGTGATCCGGTGTCCATTCTTCCTTTATAGGGTTTAGGATTTGATGAGAACCTTTCTTATGAAGAAGCCCCCGTTGAGATTTTGGACCGACAAGTCAAGAGGTTGAGAAATAAGGAAGTAGCTTCCATTAAGGTTCTTTGGAGGAATCACTTAGTTGAGGGTGCTACAAGGGAGGCCTAGGCCAATATGAAGTCCCGTTACGCTTATCTTTTTCCTTCTACTCCTATTCAAACTTGAGGTAAGTAATTCCTCTTAAGTTTTAAGTGTCTTGGGAGTCATGTGTATGGTATGAGTTTTCCATGATTTCTTTATATTGTGCATGTTCTTGTGAGAACTCATGTCAAAGCATAAATTGAGTTTTCATGATTTAAATGTTCCTCATGTTGATTGCATTTTAGTATGATGATTGCATTTTTTATTTCATGAGGAGAATTGATGAACATGCTTAGTTATGTTTTGATGAAATGACTTATTAGCTACCTATTGTTGTGTTGAGCTTACTTGAGTTGAAGAAGGTAGTTCCTCCCATGTTAATGTGAATTGGTGAGTTTTATGTTGCGTTGACCATGTCTTGAGATGGAGTTGAAGTTTCCTCCTTTGAAATAGTGCATAATGTGATTAGTGCATTTTTAAGTTTTTAACTTAGTTTGGTGTCAAGATCATCATTCGGGGACGAATGTTCCCAAGGGGGGGATAATGTAACACCCCAAAAATATAATGACCTAAGCTAGAGCCTAACATGTAATCTAGTGTCCTAAAAAGGGTTAACGTCAAGGTAATAGTCGTAAAATGACCTCCCAAGGTTAGCACTAGTGTTTTAGTCCCTAAACGTCAAGGCATGTTCCCCCCCCCCCCCAAGGGTCCTTGATGAGGGCCAAGGGGCTGCTCAAAAGCTGTCCAAAAACAGCCTCACCCAGGAATGGGGCACCCACGAGTCATGGGTTGACTCACTCCTCGTAGATTGGAGTAGTGAGTCGAGACTTGTCCTCCCCAAACTCCCCCAAAATCTCCAATTTCCAGTCAAGAACCACGCTTGCATAGCACGGTCCATGGACCATTCCACGCCCCATAGATGGGGGCTCGTGGATGAGTCCTGGACCAAGGCTAAAAGACCAGCCTCAGATCCAATCCACGGGTGACCAGTACGGTCCGTGGATCCATCCTTGCCTCGTGGATGGGAGTCGGGGATGGGGTCTGCAATGCTGTCAAGCATTTCGGCAAAGGGTCAAACCTTTTAAGTAAATTCTAATTAATTAAGTAATGGGTGGGGAAGGTTATTAATAGTTATTTTGTACCCATATAAATAGTTTTAAGTCATTAAACTTCATTTAACTCCTCATAATTCAAAAGACTCAACTTAGAAACCAACTTCCCTCTGTAAAAAATATTCTCACTCTAGGACTCCGTTGAAGAGCAAGGTCAAGGTCAACCTAGAGGTTCAAGTTCAATCCCTTTCACTCCAATTTCATAAGGAATTCAACCTAAGGTATGGATTCTTTTCATTCTTGGGTAGTTATCACCTAAGAAGCCCCTTGAAAGTGTGTTTTTAAGACTTCAAAAACCTAGGGTTTCACTCTAGTCATGGGTCTTCTTCCAAAACAATTTAAATTGTTTAATTATGGTTTTTATGATTGCTTATGATGTTTTATTGTTGGATTTATGGAGTATTGATGAATTATGATGAGAATATCCTTTGGACCCATGATTTTCCCTTCTTCCCAAATTGTGAACTAAGCTGTGACTTGATTGATCATGTAAGCTTGACAATTGATTATGTTTATGTTTATTATGTTGTTGAATCATGAAATCCCCCTATCTATAATGATAATTCTAGAAATTAGGGTTGATCTTGATTCTTAGCCTTAAAGGGCAATAGCTAGGGTTTATATATGTTGATGAAGATTATATATGAACTCATGATTCACGTATGTAGTGATGATCTTATGACTATTGTGGATTGGTTGTATTGATGCTAGTTCTTCTCCCCTATGCTCCTACATTTGAGTATGCATGAAAGGTCTATAATTATGATAATGTTGTTGTGTTGATTGAAAGGCTATTCTCATGAAACACTATGTACATGATGTGTAAGGTTTACTCACGTATTGGCGATTCTAAGGTTGAAAGGACATTCTCACCTAATGAATCCATGAGCTACCATCATACTGTGATGGTTTGACTGTTATGCACTCTTCCATGAACATGAATGTAAAGTAAAGACTTAAAATATTTATTAAATGGGATTAAGCTTATCACCGAGTGGATAGGAACATGATATGGAAACCTTATACCTCAGTTAGTCCGGGTTTCTAGTAGCAATCTCCCTATCCCATAACTATGTGCCCACATAGGTCTCTTAGCTAGTGGATCCACATATAAGCTAAACATGTTAGTTCTACCTTAGGCAAGTAGAACACCTCTTTTCGGTGTGGGTTCATGACACCGGATTCGATGTAGCTCACATGATCTATGTCGATTAAGGCTATACTTCCCTACATGACAAGAACAAGATCCATGACATGACATGAACAAGAATATGAACTAAGAACGCGAACATGAGTTATGTGTTATGATTACTTGAGGGGTCTTATTTAGTGTGAGTGGGGATATGAGACTTCACTTATGCATTGCACAAGTAAGCTTTGAGAGTGATTTTGGTATGTGCGTGATGACATGATGCTTTATGAGTTAATGTATGCTTTATATGACCATGAACTATGAATATGAACATGAACCATGAATATGAACATGAACCATGAATATCAATATGAACATGAACATGAGCTATATGTATGACTTCTTAATAGGATTTGCTAAGTATGAGTAGGGGTATGGGACTTCACTTGTACATTGCACAAGTAGACTTATAACGGGGTTATGGTGTGGTTTACTTATGACATGAATATGTATGAATCCATGTATGCATGATATGAGTTGATGTTAAGAATGAATTTATTATTATGAACTATGAACTTGATGTTTTACTTGTCTATGATTGTTGGCTTGGATGAGGTTAAGGTAAGTTATGCATGATTATGGTAGCCTAAGGTGGCTTATGGTATGGTTTGACTTTGTGATTACTCTAAATGTGCATAATGATTTTTAAAATTGAAAAAGGCATGATTTCAACTAAATGTCCCTTTTATGCATGTTTTAAGGATTTTTTGTGCATGGCTTTCATACTTAGTACAATCTATTGTGCTAACCCACATTTTCTACATTTTCTTATAAGTGTAGGTTCTGGTCATTGAGGCGCACTATCTCCTTTCAAGTGAAGTGTGGGTTGACTATTCCCTAAACTTTGTGAGTCCTCAAGTTCGAGGATGGATTATCCATTTTTTAGTTTCTATTGTACTTCGTATATTGAGACTTTATTGATGTAAAGGCCTAACTTCCAAACTTTGCATTCTAATGTTTTAGATGGTGAATGAGACAAGGTCTAGATTCTTATGATTTTCTTTTATGGAAAAGACTTCTATTGTAAAAGTTTTAAATTTTTCCGCATCATTGCCATGTCTTTATGTTATGATTATGCTAATGGCTTGTACGAGACCCCTTCGGGGTCAAGTACACCGTGTTTCCTCTAGGGGGTACCCCTGGGTCGTGACAAGGATGCCCTAAGCATACCAATTCAAGGTATAACATTACATTGAAGAAATCTTTCACGACATATCATCATCATTCACAAGTGTATAATTGAGAATAACCTTTCAACTATATCACAATTGCATTGTAGTCATGATCACATTGCTTTCATTGAAATCACAAAGCATATACATAGTCATCATTATTATACATCAATCTTCATAATTTGACCCTGAAGGCCATGAATCATAATTCACCAACACACCCAGAATTACTACAATTTAGGCATGAATAATGACATAATTCAAGTAACTAAAGCATTACAAGAACAATTGCATAGTATTCATCTTACTACAATTCCCCAACATCACATAGTCATAAATTAGGGTTATGGGGATATCATGGATTCATGGGCGATTTTATCTTAAAACCATTATGAAAACAGCAATTCGATTTTAATTTATGATAATTAAACCATTGAAAACGTTTTGAGAAAGAATCCATGACCTAGAATGAAAACCCTTAGTTTTGGAGAATTTCCAACTTTGAAATTGAAGGTTTGAGGAGTTCATGGATGAAAATTTAACCATGAATCAAAACTGCTATACCTTAATTGAAGATTCCTCACGAATTTGGGTGGAAAATATGAGTCCTTGAGCCTTAGACCTTGACTTCTTCTTCTTCTTCAATGGAAGTTTTAGATAGAGAATTCTTTGGAGAATAGTTGGTTGCTATTTTGGGTTAGGTTTAGGGTCCTCCTCAAGGACCCTTGGTTGGTCCTTGGGGGGTCGTACCTTGACACCCTAACCCTAAAACCTTCATACTAAGTTCAGGAAGTCATTTTACACTTCCAAAGCCCACATCAAACTCAACAACTCACATGTAAGGGTCTAGTTTCACCTACTAGTTTTCTGAGTCGTAACATTATCTCCCCCTTGGGAACATTCATCCTCGAATGACACTTTAAACACCTTTCGGAAATAAAGACTCAATACTAGCAGCCCATCATGCATGAAACATCATAAAAATGCACAAAAGAAGGAGAAAACATCAACTCCATCTCAATATACTCAATGCAACACAAGGAAGTAGGAACTCCACCTACAAACCCATTATGCATGAAAACTTCAACATTTCTCATTTCATTGGAGGAATCACCTTCTTCAACTCAAAGTATGCTCATCATAACATCGTGAAGCAAATTATGCAATTACTCTCAAAAGCACATTTAAGCATGTTCAACAATTCATCTCATGAAGCATATAGGCAACTCATACTAAATGCACATCAACATGAGGAATTAAAATCATGAAAACTCATTTTCTAATTAAACATGTATTCATCAACAACATGCATAACATAAGGAGACCATGGAAACACATAATCACACATGACTCCAAAACATGAAAGAAGCCACAACGAACTCTTGGTCTCAAGCTTGAATAGGAATAGAAGAAAGAGATAAGGATATCCTAACTCTTAGCAACCTTGCCTTCTAAGCATATTATATCTCCCTTAGGAGTAAACCCATACTAAGGTTAACACCAAAATAGCATAGGGACTTTAATAAAACATTTACATCTATAAGGACTTATCAACATACCGGTGCCTTCATCCGAAAGGGCTCCTTTGTTCCCTCTAGACCGCAGTTCATAGAAACAACCATAATTTGGAGGAATAGGCACGACAACATTTTAGGCGTACGGACACCCTAGTAAAGTGTAGCCTAAACTAGCAAAAAGTGTGGCCTTTGATAAAAGGCTACAGTTTTGGACTTTACGCAACATTTTTTAGGGGATGGCCTAAAGAAGCGCAACCTTTGACATTAGGCCACACTTTTTAAATGTCGTCATAGCAACTACACATAAAACGTGTGGCCAAAGAGGTAAAAAGGGCACGCTTTGTAGTAATTCATTAGCAACACCTTTTGTTTGATTATACTATACATAAAAGCGTGGCCTTTGCTTTATTATTGGTCACACTTAAAAAGTGTTGCCTTTTATATTTCATTTAGAACAACACTTA
Organism: Solanum raphanifolium; assembly: GCA_036250405.1. Taxonomy (NCBI): domain Eukaryota; kingdom Viridiplantae; phylum Streptophyta; class Magnoliopsida; order Solanales; family Solanaceae; genus Solanum; species Solanum raphanifolium. Next base: position 13,721 of record JAJOOE010007785.1, read on the forward strand.
TAAAGTATAACTTTTCTTATGTACAAGATAAAATCTATAATCAGTAAGCCACGCATTGAACATCCCTGTAACAACAGTTTTGAAGTGTGCCAATGTTGTGCAGAAATTTTGTAGCCACAATTTTTCATTTTTAAGAATAATAATTTTTATTTGCATATATTCAATAATCACATACTTACATATATAAGTGATCTAAAGCAAAAAATTAGCAAATAAATAAATCGAAGCTATATATTTCAAATAAAGTTAGAGAAACATATCTTGTACAACCAATACTTAGAAAGCGATTGCTTAAAGATCTCTACTATCAATAAATTCACAAAACCAAATGCATTCAAAAAAATATGATAATAGTACAAAAACTCTTCATCGTTCACTACAATAGATCGAGTTTACTTCTGGCCACTATTCAAATACAATTACCAGCATTTTCCTGCACATTCAAAACAAATTATAAGTTAGTCAAATAAATCATGAATTTAATATGCTCAATACTAGTCATTTTTAACAATTCTTCCCAGCCACTTCCCAATGTAGTGGTATTGTTATGAAAAACAAGATTCTTAGTTACTATTAAAACATGTTTTTCATATGCTAATAAGATGGCATAGTAAGTAACTACAACAAAATCCATTTTCCAATCAAATGTTGTTACAAAAACTATAAAATCCTTGTTCTACACGTATTCCAAGACTCTCTCGGCAAATATGAATAATGAATCTGGGAGAAAAGAACAAAAGGGATCATTCACAACACAAAACGAATAAATCTACACCTACTGATATGAGTGAGATCTGATCAATCTAAACTTAGAAAACAAGCACAAGAACAATGGAGTAATTTCTTTGACACCTTCAAAACCCATAACCAAAAACTAGAAAAGTACTACAACAGATAGAGACAAAACAAACTCATGGTGATTAACAAATAAATAAACCAAGCCTAAGGCGAGCACAATAACTATGAACTCAAGAAGACTAAGAACATGAAAAAAAGTGGTTGAATGGTGGCAGATAGATATCACTGTCTGATAACAGAGGAAAAAACAAATGCAATGTTATTTATTTTAATGGATTCACACGCCTGCTATGTTATATTAAGTTAAAAGTAGTTGTTCAATAAACTATTTTTGAGGAAAAAAATAAATAAAAGATATTATATTGTGTTGTGAAAAGTTTTTTTGAACTATTAAATTTTTTCTTCTTTCTGCAAAACTATGTTGTGAAAAAACTGAATATGGATATTCTGAAAGATTACATCATTATTAATGTTGAGCAATTAATTAGGTACTAGTTGTAAACTTTGCAAGGCAATTTGACTATCGTAGTACCAATACCCCTGGCCTATACTAAGTTACAAAAAGAAAATTGAGCCAATGAGGAAATTGTACTTTTCAATCATGAAAATAGGACAATATTTTCACATACTACACTACCAATCACTGCTGAATTGCATTTTAAGTTTTATGTAAGTTATTATAGACGTGTAATGCTATATCAACTTGATTTCCAGCTATTTTTTGTCTTGAATAGTTGTTTTCCTAATTCAGGCACATTAGAATGCCTTCCTTCCACACACCCCGGATGACGAGGATTTAGAAAATGACTAGAAGGGCAAGTTGTGTTATGCAGGAACCCAACAAAAATCTCTAAATCCAAAGGGAATATGCTAAAATTAAAATTGAAATTGATCTTCTAATGCCAAAAGTTGAAAACATATGACCTGGTTTCAAAAGATTGATGTTACAGATGATGGCAAATGGATAGACATAGAATATGACAAGGTCCCATGTTATTGTCTCTACTGCAAAATGCAAGGTCATTTGACGAACCTGATCATGAGCAAGTTACGAAAAGAAAGAACAAGCTAACAAAACCAATTACCAAAGAGTTGATAAGGATATGATAGATGGCGTTCGACCTGTCTCAAGAAAGAAGGCAATCAAAACCAAAAAACCTCAGAAAATCACGCAGCAATATTTAAACTAACATATCCAGATGTTCAC
>JAJOOE010007786.1:0-46877 GCA_036250405.1 Solanum raphanifolium
GACTAATTGAATATAATTGTTAGTTAAAGTAAAGTCTAAACCATTTTCCTCGTGGGATCGATCCCAACCTACAAGTTGGGTTCTTTACTTGATAACGATCGTTTATACTTCTGTAAGGAGGTGTAATTTGAGCGTATCAGCCTGAATTCGCCAAAGGCACTTGGCGATTTTCTGAAAGTACTCGGTATTGCACTTTATCTACATCCCTGGCACCCTTGTGCTCTGTAACTTTCTACGGACAAAGCTTGCTCACCAAAAGTAGTCGGTGATTCACCGAAGAACCCTCCCTATCGCCGACTTGTCTTAATTGTTGAACCGATCCCTTCGACGAGCTTGACTTAACTCGCCATAGAGGTTCGGCGACTCACCGAATGGATTGGCGAGCCTGTCTACAATAAATTTTATGTGCTTGCATTTGAGTTTCTTCTCGATGTTTTGCAGATATGGTATGCACAAATTTAATCGAGCCACCTCAGAAAAAGTCAAAAGGCATTACGATAAATGTAGGAGGGCCACATCCCCCATAGAAACAAAAGCAAAATCTCCCACCAGGAGACAAAGGCAAGAGGAAAAAGCATATAGCAAAGAAAATAGTAGCTATTGAGACCCAAGTTGAGTGGTCTGAGCCTGAAAATGACCAACCCTTGATTCACCGATAGAATAGGCTCTGAGATAGATCTCAACGCACACCCACCAGAGTTTCATCAGCTATAGCTCCTCCTGAATCAGATGCAGTGCCAACTCAGGCACCCTCAGTAACTTCTGCACTACCTATTGCTCCTCCACCTAGATTGTAGAACATACTAAAAGGTGATGGAGTCCGTACTATCATAGAGGAGAAGCTGCTATCTATGGAGGGTCTGGAAGGCAAGCATTCTGATGTGCTTGAAACTCTCTGATACCATAGATTCGAGCAGTTCACACGGCCCCGAGACCCTTACATTCCCTCCTGGGTAAGACAGTTTTACACTGCTTATGGGGAGTTGGTGCCTAAGAACAAGAAGAAGGCCAGTGAGTTTAGACCAGTGAAGTCGGTCATGGTTAGAGCCAAAGAGGTTGAGTGCTACAACGAGCATATTAACGCTATACTGGGTAGACCGCTGCACTCTGTTCTTCCTTACGAGGGGTTACCTATTGTTCATTCCCTGGATGATTTGAAGGGTTGGTTGGCTCCGATGATTTCTGACACCACTTTGAGGTTGATGGACGCGGGAGCTCCCATTGAGAAAAGGGACATGAACATCGCCTCCAGGTTCTGGTTTGGCTTCATCAGCAGCACTATCATGTCATCCCAGAATGAGTCTGTTCTGCGCCATCCTAAGGCGGCTTGCCTTGGTTATATCATGGCTAGGAGGTGGATCGACCTAGGACTGCTGACTTCGCAGGAGATGGCCATGAGAGCCAAGCAGAGACTTACCTCTCTGCCATTCCCAATTTTGATCACTGAGTTATGCCGGATTACCCCGGGATCCTGCAAATGATATGGAGGTCATCCCTTTATCCTCCATGGGCATCCGACGTATGGAGGCCGAGTTCTCTCGAGAGGAGGTTGACAGGAGGAGAGCAACTCCAGTCGACACTTTTCCAGAGGTCAATATTGACTCATTACCAGAGAGGCACGTTCGCCTACTCTGGCCTCTAAGCCCTCAGGTATACCCGCTCCTTCTTCCTCTTCATCACAGGCTCCAAGTGCTTCCTCATTCTCCCAGCCTGCCAGGATTACTCAGGCCATGATCCTGAAGATGGGGCAGTTGGCCTATTCAACTGATGTAAGAGCTACCCGATTGGAGAGATCCATCCCCAGGATGATTGACATTGCCATACTAGTAACACTTATCCCCCTTCAAACTTCTATTGATGCCTTGACAGTGTGAGTCATTGCTTGTGAGAGCAGACAGGTGGAGGCCTCTGAGGTGACGGCTTTAAAAGTCGAGGTTACGAGTTTGAGGAAGGATGTAAACTATTTGAAGGCTACAGACTTTACTTCACTAATGCAGGATGCATATGATGAGGATGCTCGTGAGACCTCGGGGATTTCTCCGGCTACCACCAGAGATGTGCAGAAAGATGGTACAGCACATGAAGAGTCAGATGCAGAGACTGACGAGGAGTTGATATCAGTACATGCTGAGAAGAGCAGAGATGATGGCATATTCAGAGACTTGCAAGATCTTATAGAGACGGTTGTGCAGCCGGTGATCCAGACATTGCCGACTGAGACGTCCACAGCAGCTCCTAGCGGATCTGGCATTGCTATTCCGTCTGAGGCTACTCCGGGCACTGATGCCCAAATATAGATTGCTATACCAACCACCGAGAGCCCGATAGAGAGAGAGACTGCATAGACAGGACCTTTCTTTACCTCCTTCTCTGTCTTATTATATTTTTACTTTTGGGTACTTTTAGTTGCATTTGATGACAAATACTTTTTAATTGTGGTGGGGTGAGGCCACCAGGCCCACACCTTTTGTGTTGATAGTTGTGTTATGTGTATATATTTGGGTTGTTCTGTTTTAAAGTTGTGTTTTATCTTTTTCTGTGGATGATTGAGCTTATGGCTCCTTTTATTTTTGTTATTGCAAAATGATTTTAACCCGACCGAAAATTTTTGCCACCTTTTTTGTGTGAATGTGGTTGTTCTTGTGCAAAATTTGAGTCTCGGTTTTGAACAATACCAATGACCTGAATAGTACTCTCAATCAAATGAACATGAATGCGCGGCTATAATGAGGCCAAATGAAGTTGCATAGATAATATGTGAACTCTTTGCATCTCGTTTTGACTAGCCTAATATCTAATCGAGTCTCTTGTAATGACCATTGCACACTAGTGAAAGTGTGAAGTCTTATTTGACTTTAGTGTCAATGCCTAGTGTGCTGAGCTTACTTTTAAACATGCATAATAGATCCTAGAATTTGCCCCGTTGGTCCAATCGACTAAGTAAGGCTATCTCTTGATATGATCTTAGGCAACTTTACAGAGTGTGAGCCAATTTTACATATACCTCTTTTGTGGCCTACCTTGTGAGCATGTGTGAATCTCTCTTGACCACCCTTTGAGCCTTTCCCTTTTCTTTGGAAGAAACTTGATGAAAGCAATGACGTTTCTTTATCCATCACCCATAATCCTCATGAAGTTATGGTTGGTTGAATAGCCAACTTAGGCCAAAAGCCTAAGTTGGGGGTGTGTTGAAAAGATAGGGGCAAGTCAAGAAGTGCAAGGAAAGTCTCCTCTTACCCATGGTTTTGAGAAAAATGGAACCCCTCCATACAAAAAGAATATATAAAAAAAATGAAAAAGAAAGTTATGGAATAAAGTACAAAAGAAATGGGATTTCCAAACAATTCACGGTAAGTGAATAATAGGATGACTCATGTGCACTAGCAAATATGATTAAGAAAAAGGAAAGAAAATGTTATGAATACCACATCTCATGAGGATAAAAGTCACTAAGCCTAAATGACCATACCTTTGCACTCAGCCCCATTAAATTCTTAAAAAGACCTTTTTTATCTTGAGTGAGCTGAAACATATGTCGATTGGAAAATACGGGCAAACCTATGGGTGAAAGCATGCATTGTTTTCATCTTTGTGAGTGTGACCGTTGCATGTGATTCCTGAACTTTAAATGATTAAATCATTATGTGCGAATAGAGAATCATTCTTTCTGTGAGGGCATTCGAACACTCTAGTTGAGCCTGAACTTGCATTTGAGGCAAGTATTGTGAGCATGAGATTCTTTGATATTGGTGAGTCACTACCTGAATCTTTGAGTACACAATTGATTTTTGAATAAGTAAATTAAGTCTTGTTGTGTAGTACTGTTCAAGACACCCTTTTTGAACAGCTGAACTTGAGTTTGCTTGAGGACAAGCAAAAGTTTAAGTAAATGCATGTTTTATCTTGATATCTGATGAAATTTTTTAAGTTTCAGGTATATGAAGTTTGAGGGAAAGTATGGACACTATCGAGCAAAAAGGAGCAAAAGAAGCTAAAAGAACAAAAAAATGAAGATCTGCGAATCATAGAACCCATTCAATGAATCACCAATAGATCGCATATTCACCTTTTGTTCTAGTGTGCTAAACCTTGAAGGAAAGGAGCAAATCGGTAGTGAAAAGGAGCAGTCGGCGTATCTCCGAGCGACTGCGCGAAGCAATGCGACATCACCCAATTACCCAAGACACAAAGATGCTGAAGGCAACTGATGAAAGGCGACGAAGTAGATCAAAGGGCGGATCGCCAAATGCATTGGCGATTCCCACTAACGTCGCCAAAAGATCCTTCAGACCACATTTTTTGAAAACTATAAATACCAGTTCAATTTTTATTCTTAAAAGTGAATTTTACCTTATTTTATCTAGTTTTTAGATTATTAAGTTGGAGACAGAGTTTTGGATATATTCTCACTAAGTATTGGAGAGGGTTTTGAAGAACTTGGAGTTTTTAAAGGGTTTCAAATTCAAGGAATTGGATTTGGGTCTCTTGGATTCCTCACCTTCGGCTTGTTTTAAGACTTAATCTTGCATACCCATTGATGGAAACTGATATTGGTATACGTCTTTAGCTCTTTTACATGCGTAGCTAAAATCTCAATTCTTGGGGTGTGATTTTGTGAATATGGGTTAGATTAGTTATTAGGTCTTACTTGCTGATAGTTTATTCGTAGTTTAAATGTTATTTCATTTAGTGGTTTTGGATGAAAGTAATGAGGTTTTAGTATCAAATATAATCTCATATATGTGTTTTCGCCTTGCTCGAGAGAGAGGTCGTAAAACTAAGACCACTAAATTGATGGCCAATGTGAGTGGGTTTACATGAGGATCACCTCGAGAGAGTGAACCCTAGTCACATGTCCACACACTCAGCTCGGGAGAGTGAGTGGGTTAAGGCGGAGGCTGTTCTTCATGCAACAAGTGGATGTCCGTGAGAAATGCATTTGAAACGGGGTAAGTCGCTCGAGAGAGATCTTATCCCCCTTAAAGTCTAGCCTAGTCATAAATACTCAATGAATTTACTATCAAAAGCATGTGCCCAATGATTTAGTCTATCCCGTATTCCTATCACCCCACAAGAATCCCGTCTCCATAATTATATTTTTCCTTATTTTCACTGCTTTAGTTGTTTCTTGCTTACAAACCCCCATTTGATACTTGACGCTTGCGTCACCCTTTTTTATTTGGTATGTTTTCATTCGCCAAAGTCTTTAGCTACGATTAGCTTTAGCACTTTCGCCCTTAACCACTGATTATCACGCCCACTCCCTTGGGACTCGACCCTAACCCTTGGTTGGGTTACTAAACTATTGTACGATCGTAGACACTTGCATCGGAAGTTGTGTCTTGATTACGCAAACATCACCCTCATCCAAGCCTATTTCCTGCAAATATGACATAATAAACATTAATTCTAATACAAAATGGCCCTAGACACACACAACTCTTATGTGAAATGTATTAAAAATACCGTAAACTCACGGTATATCAAGCTATCTTTATGTTTAGTTGGGAATAGTACTTAGTACCGAGTTGGACTAGGATCAGTTTACCCAAGTCTCATAACTACGTGTCATCGTAGGTTTACGTAGTCCAGTGGCCACATGTTTTCAATTTAGTGGTATCACATAAGATCATCTTAGCCTTTATACCTTGTCAAGGTATACTGTGCCCTTTTCGACGGGGATTATATATCGAACTCTATGCTAGCTTACATGGTTATATGTTGGTTAATAGAACTTCCCACAGTTCAGTCTTAGATATTGCAGACCTTGTATTCAATTATTTTAGTAAGTATTTATCGGCTGCATGTTTTACTACTTGGTCATTGCATCAGATTATATGTATAATTTTGATATTCAAGTAGCATCTTAGATCCGTCATGTTTAGCTTTATGCATGAATATTATGCATATTTCACATACTCGGTACATTAAAAGTACCGACTACATACTTCTTTTGCCTATATTTTTTAATGTGAAGTAGATTCAGCTTCTTACTATCAAAATCCTAGTCAACCGGATCCCAGCTTCTAGCCAGCCAGTGATGAGTTCACTTATTCAAGAGCTCAAGTAAGCCCGTAGTTCCAACATTTTATTTTTGTTCATATGTATTGATTTAGAGAAGTAAAGGGCCATGTCTATGCTACCTATAATCAGTATTAGTAGAGGCTTTATAAAGAGTGAGTTAAAGGTGTTGTATTCACTCTACTCTATTCCAGATGTTTTTAAGATTATTGTTTTTGTGTAAAAAATTTGTTCAGAAATATATTAAACCAATATTCCACATATATGCTTTTGCTCAGTCATTTTCATTCTTGTGCATGTTCATATTAAGTTGCTCATGACTTATGCCAATATCAAAGGTTAGATTAGGGTCAGTGGTGACTCTAAGTATCATGTTATGACTAGTGGGTAGTCTCGGGTAGTGATAAAGTTGATATCAGACCACAAGGTTCATGAAGTTGTGTCTAGTAGAGCCTTGCAGAATGGTATGGAGACGTCTGTACTATTCTTTGGGAGAGTACAAGACATTTAGGAAATGTTTCCCTCCTTTCATTCTCCAGATCGTGCAGTATATATGTATATATATATATATATATATATATATGTTCTCTATAAAAAAAAATTAGATCAGAGTATTGCTTTATTTTCGCTGAGTATACCTCATTTTTTAGGTAATAAAAATAGTCAATCTTAAATTCCCATTGATAAAGATTTATTAGATAGAATTGTGAAACAGTTATGAGGCTGAAAAGGGCTTTAGAGAAGCTCATCAGTGCCTTTAAGTTTAGAAATTATAAAGGTTTCTATCTCGTTTAGGTAAATCTGGCATTGAGATAAAGTAACATATGTTCATAGATCCGTTTACTCAGAACCTTATGGTAGAATTACCCCAACATTAAAAGTGGAAGTCTAAGAATTTAGAAACTATAGAATAGTTAAAGGATGGTAGACTGTAGATAGTACCTTATGAGTTAAATAAAAGGCCCATGATTCTTGAAATGTTATGAAGCCCATTTATGGAGAAGATGCGTAAGACGTGGTGAGAAAGTGTAGTAGGATTATTAGAAAGAAGTGTACTTGTAGATTGAAGTTAGATAGAAAAGCTGGTTAAGGTTGATTATTTTTGTAAAATTTTGAGTGGACTAGCATTCCTTGATTTTTATTAACCAGTAGTAAGTTGGTATAGTTTATGAGAAGTTGTGCAACTATCCATGTTAGGTGTTAGACTGTAAGAGTAATGTTAATATACTAAGAAGAAGGTTCATATTATCAAGTGATAGAGAAATCAATTATGTTGGTAAGTAAGAGCTTAGGATATAGGTTGATGATTATAGAGAATATAGAAAGTTAGAATATATTTTTGAGGAGGAAGTACAAGAAGTGGATTTTATACTTCTAGATATAGTCTTTTTTGGATGTTTGATATGTATGTGTACATTTATACCCCGACCATTAGAATAAGTGATTATAGTTTAGTTAGAGAATATTGAAGAGGTCCATAGACTTAGAATAATAACTTTGATCTAAGGGGGAGATGATAGGGGAAGCAGTCAGGTTTTGAGACTCTTGTAGTAATTCTAACGAGTTATAGAACAAAGCTAGGGGCAGGCTGAGACCCGACCTATTCTTATCTTAGTATTTTCCTTGTACATTAGTCAAATACGACACTATACTCATTCCTTGCATGCTAGCGTCATCATCATACTCATATTCATGCAATTCAAATAAAATTATGTCTATTCTCAATTCCTAGTATGAGGAGTAATAGTTTACTTAATATGTGAATCATTTCATAAGTATATGAATTTCAGTCCCATGGCGTACATGTAACACCCCGTATGCTAGAAAGTCCAGATTGCAGAAAATCATAAGTTGCAGGTGCTACCAATGGGGACAACCCATAGATCGCAGGGTGACCCACGGATCATAGGTAGGGCCCATGGTTCGCCACCTGCAGCCCTCCACAGAAACCAGAAAATCTCAGCCAAGGGTCGACCCACGCCAGGACCCACATACCGTAGGTGGGACCATGGTCTATGGTTAGGGCCATGGTTCAGACCCCCAACTTTCAGCTCCCAGACACAAAATGACTCCCTGCCAGGATGGACTGTTGGTCAGTCCACGGTCCGTCGGTCACGGACCGTCGGTGGCCTCGTGAGATTTTAAGTTAGGGTCGTTTTGGTCTTTTCCATATGTGTTGGACACCTAAACTATGTCGTTTAACCCCTAAACTATGCCGTTTTAGTTAGTTTTAGTCTAGTATTTTAATCAAACTTTACCCTAAGCAATTTATTCACCAAAAACATAGAGCAAAAACGAGAAAAGAGTTGACCAAGCCCTCTCCAAGAATGCAACAAGTTTCCCTCAATTCCAGCCCCAAAATCAAAAGATTTCTCAGTGGAATTCATCACCAGGTATGTGGGATTTCACTAGTGGGTTCCTTTACCCATTAGGTCCCTAAAATTCAGTCAGATTCTTGATTCCCTTCATTATATTTAGACTTAGGGTTTCTAGAACTTCAGATTATTGTTGTGATTTAGGTGTTAGATTAATCCTAATCAAAATATTACGTTTTCGTAACTATGTTGCTTAATCCTTGCATGAAATTCAGAACCCTAGATGTGTTGATTCTTTTAGTTCATGAAATCCACATGCTAGGTCATTTTATACAAATATACATGCATCAGTTTTCAAATGTTTCATTATCAGTACTTAATGCTGCATTTTCGGTTAGCATTTCAGAATCTCAAGGTATCCATTTTATTTTAGTAATGTTGTTTTTTATACATTCTATTGGGAGTAGGCTTACTATCGAGTTGGACTAGGGTCAGTCACCCTCATAGTCCCATAACTAAATGCCCCCGTAGGTAAGTCCCCTCTGTGGTCATTATACTTAGTGATCAAGCCATTCACACCTTTATACCCCTGGCAAGCTTTACTGGGTCCTCTCGATGGGGCATATACATCGGACTCCATGTTTAGCTCATGTGGTTTTATGTCGGTTATTAGTAGCTCCAACAGTGATTCTAGTGCATTGACCAGGTTATCAGTTACAGTTCAGTATTTAGTTTCAGTATGTTATGAACTTGGTTATTGCATTCATTTTAGTTCATATTCAGTATGTTCAGTATATTCATCATGTTCATCTTATATCATTGCTCAGCATGCTTTGTTTCAGTTATGTATATGTTGTTCGGCTTTATCCTATCATGCATGCTCAGTACCTTTCAAGTACTGATGCATACTCTGCACTACATCTTCTCGTGATGTAAGTTCAGGTCCTCAGCATTTAGATCACGCATATATCGGTTCCCGATCTCCAGTTCAGCAGTATCAGTGGTGATTCCTCATTCTTCGAGGACGATAGATATGTTTCCTTTAACTTTCAGTCTTTTAGTTTCAGTTTTGCTAGAGTTAGATGGGGCATGTCCCAGCATCTCTAGTCAGTTAGAAGCTTTTATTGAGACATAGTTAGATTCAGTTTTAGCTTGGATTTTGATCTTTCAGTTGTCATTAAATTCACAGTTTATATATTTAGATGGTATTGGGTATTTCCCATTTCAGTTTATATCATGTCTTAAGCTTCCGCACAATATTTCTCATTTCAGTTTATCTTAGTATGCTTATGATATGCCAGCAGGGTTAGCTTGGTGTCACTCGTGATCCTAAGTCCCGTGTTTACGTCATAGGGGTTGCCTAAGTGCGTGATTGTACAATTTTATGACTCATGCACATATTTTTTACAATATTCTCAACCCAATATACCCGTGATATGCCCTTAGTGACTAGTGAGATCACATTACATCATGTATGCCCTAGATCGAATCTTTTGAACAAGGTTCTCATATCATACTTTACTCATCAGCCCCAGTTGAGTGTCATGGTTATGAAGATCTTTCAGTCAGGATTTGACAGTGTCCCTCTTATTCCAGATCCTCATGATCTATTCTTCAAGTGACTCTCCATAGGTTATGATGTTGATATTGATGCTAGCTGAGTGATAGGGTTGAATGATTGTTGATATACCCACTTGTAATCAAAATTTGGTAGTGAGTGACCCGTTTATTTGAATTTATGGTTTATTGTTTAAGCCAACAAGTAAAAGTATAGTTCTGAGAATGATAGGTCCTAGTGGATATAAAATATAGTCATCATATTGGTAGTGCTTTGTATCTCCAAGATTTAGGCTTGAATAGAGTATGATCATGCACGTAGACTTAGCCTTTGGCAGCCATATGTAGGGTAAACGAAGAGAATTAGAAGTTTCAAATTTAGCTAGTTAGGCATGGTGCCTTGTATAAAGGAAAATTTACGAGAAGTTTTGGTAAGATTGGGAGTTAGCAATCGTATTGCTTATGAACTAGTTGTCCTATTCTTGTTTTCGTCCCAAAATACTTGTGATTCATGATATTTAACTATAGACCAAAGGTGTTGCATGATACACTTGAAGTCTTTCCTACTATTTTAAGTCAGATCACCAACCTAGGGTGCCCAGACCATGTTACAATCTAAGACTTAGACGTCTCATTCAAATAATGCCCAAAAAGATTCATTCTCGAAATGTTATTAGATCCTCTGATAAGTAGCGCTCAAGATAACATATATTCCTTTCTTACTGACTCTTATAAACTTCATGTCATTATGTATCAGTTAGTAGTTCTACATACACATTTGTCCCATGAATACTTCAGTTGTGTTTTAAATGCTTGTATGAATCAATATTTATAACCAGCAACTCAGTATATAGACAATTACAATAGTTTTCCCTTCTTCCTTAGAGTCATACCTTCCTAAGTTTTATGATTGTGCATATCCTATGAAAATTTCTTATGTTCCTTCATTCTATGTGTAAATTCATTTGAATATCTAGTCCCGTCTAAATAAGACAAAACAATGATAGTGTCACGACCCAAAAACTGGGTGTGATGGAACCAACCTCATCCTACCAAGGCAAGTCATCCTAAACAATCCTCAACAAGGGTACGTGCGGAAGTAAAAGAAATTAAGAACTAAACATAACATAAGTATGCGGAACTCATAATATAACACAACCTTCTCCAAAATTGGGTGTCATGTGTACAACCACTAATGTAATACATCAGATTCAAAGATAGCCTGAATGTCTACAATACTAGAATAGTATAAAGACATAATCAAGAGTATGTGATGTCTACCGAGATTACTAGGAGCCACATCATGAACTCCTCGAACAAAGATGCAAGAGGAATGATCAAGATGATCCAGGCTCGTAACCCACACAAGTGGAGAAAGCAAGGATGTGAGTATTAAACAACAATGATACTTAGCAATCATCCCTAACTAGCCCTAAGTAAAAGAAAATACCAAACACAACTACCCTAACACACCATCTGAACCTCCACATACTTCAACCTGCACAGAAATTAGACCAGTCCATCCTAACAGTTTCACAAGTAATAGAACAACATAATATAGGTAATATAACAGAATTCACACATCAGAGTCTCTATAGCTTCATCACAACCTTTTAGATTCAAATAACCACGAAACATAACAACTCAATCAGAAAGGTCAAAGAATGATGATGGGGTGCAATGTAATGTATGAAAATGTCATGTAGAGTGATGCATTCCTATCCTATCAATGCACACCCACTACATAGCTTCATGGGACCCATGAGGGACATATCATTCTGTGCATCCACAAGAACCATTTCCCATAGACATAACTCACTCGCTGAAACTATTTCCCACCGGCATAATTCATTCTCGAGAACAATTTCCCATCGGCATACCTCATTCGTTGGAATTATTTTCCATCGAAATATAATGGATCCAAATATCATAATAGTATTTCAGAACCAATAGAAATAGGAATATTCATATGCATAATGGAAGGATAATAAATTCCACATCAATAATCAATTCACACACAATCATGTCACATCATCAAAAGTGAGTTAATATAACCATCCAAGTCACTCATGGCACGTCACACATTATCATATCAACAAATTCATTTTCCCCCACATGATCATTATTAATATTTGGACAATAGTTGATAACAAGTATAATATACGAGGACCTAGATCATTCCCCATTACTCCCAATCACACAACAAGGTCTAAAAGGTTCAATACACTTAACAAAAGATCAAAGAGGTCTACTTTCCTTAAAAGAGAATAAAATCAACTCTGCACTTGAGCCTTCCCTTTACGATGAGCCTTCCACTCCAAAAATTCTAAACAAATATAGAATCATCATAAGAAGTCATGCACATTGATACCCATAATGTTGATTTTGGTTATTGGGGCCAAATTGATCCAAAATGTCACTCCCGAGGGCAAAGCGTAATTGTGGAATATTTATTGAAAATAATAATTCCCAAAGATTTTGAAACTCACAAGTGAAATTGAATAAAAAACAAGTTAGAGTCATACTTAAAAACTCCAATTTACTTAAAACACCATTTTTCATAAAAGAGCCCTAAAAGTTTGAATTAAAAAATAAGGATTAGATGCCAAAATAATGAAGTAATAAATACGTAATAGAGGATTGGACTCAAAATCACTTATCCAAAAGTTTAATCGCGAATAACCTTGTTGTAATTGCGTACACCAAGCACTTAGGCTTCAATAGTGGAGAAATGGGGAAGAATTCACAATTTTGGGAATAAAATTTGACAAGGTCCCTTACTTTATGCGATCGTAGCCCCACTCCTCGTGATCGGAAAGAGGAAAATAATGTCAACTCATTTACAATATGAGTGATTGTGACACATCCCACACGATCACGATGCACAACATAATCTACCTACACAATTGCGAAAGAGGGTCCTGCGACTGTGATACAAAACACAACCCCCTACATGATGATAGAAGAGGGACTTTTGAATGCGATGCACCTTACATATGGTATCAGAAAAGAACAACAACAGCGACACACCAAGGCATAATATTCTCTGAATTGATCCTCTGGATTCGTTTGGAAGCCCAAGCATACAAATCAAATATATAGTCCAACGAAATTTGAAGTTCCAAACTCAATCGAACAATCCAAACATGGATTTGATGTCTCATTGACCCCACACTGGTTAAAGCCACATTAAAGTATCTTCACCCCAAAATACCAAATTACCCTCGAAACCTCCAGAAATTGAACCATGATCATATCTAGGCCTAAAATCACTTTTTGAATCCAACGGAATCTTTGGAAATTTAATCCAAGAACCCGAACTCCGAATGATGAATAAAGTCAACTCTAGGCCTAAATTCCCTTAAACTTCCTACTCAAGGTCTCAAATCCACATAAAGACTTTGAAACTAGAAACGACAACAATCCTTAACCAAATTCTATTTTGGAGCTGATGGATCTGACATAATTCCATTTCGTGACTCGTAGCCTTGGATGTTGACTAAAGTCACTTACATTAACTTATGAGTCTCCAAAACTCTATAACTTCTAAGAAATCATAACATTTTGATCCAGTTACATAACTTACCATATAAACTAATCCAATATAAATCAGAGCAACTATATGGAGGGATAGAATTGTGATTTTCCTAAAAGTTCCAAAAGTGACCTTCAGGATCATCATATGTAGCTATCTAGTTTCAGAAATCAGTCTGATGTTTCTGGTAAGTTCCCTCATTTTTGGTTGAAGCTTTAGGTAATAGTTCCTTCATAGCACTTTATTCTGATTCACGTCTTTCAGTTATTCCCATGTCCTAGTATGGATGCATGTTATAAAAATTAATACAAATTACGTGTCTAGTCTGGAGTTAGTGACTCCACAAGTTTTTAGTGTTTAGATTTGATTGAAACTCTTTCCCTACTCATTCCATCTTATATTGACTCTTTCTCCCAAGGGGAGATATTGTAACACCTCAAAAATATTATTCTAAACACTGAGTCATTCTTCGTAAGCGTATAAGTTTGGACAATAGAAGTGTATATAGAGGGGGTGCCGTGGGTTCACGTGAACCCATTCTCCTCTCTCTAGATCATATATAATAGTGTTATATTTAAAATAATATATTTAAATATAGATATGTGAACCTACATTCAAAGTATCATATAATAATACGATGATGATTGGGTGCACCTCTCTAAGTGAGGATAGAAATTTAAATCTTATATCTATCTTTTCTTTTTTAAGTAAGACCTATCCAAGTGGTTATCAGTTACAATTTTGGCGTTTCAACAAATTTTTATTTTATATTTTTTGCTTTCAAACTTTCAAAATTTTCAAGTGTGTTACATTGAAAATTCCTAAAAATTTTACCACTATAAAATTTCTATATGATCTATATCTATCTATCTATTCTATCTATCTATTCTATCTATTTATCTATCTATCTATCTATCTACCTATAAATCACGACCCAGACCGTCGTGATTGGCACCCACACTAACCCTCCGGTGGGAGAACCATTACTACAACTCAAACTAACAAATTTTATGAAAAAACTAAGGCATTTAAAGATACGGAAGCATGCTTAAATGACAATAAAAATGGAGTCCCCATAAACTCCATGGTTTAAACAAACAACTAACCAAACTAATGTGGAAGAACAACCCCTAGAACCTGTAAATCAATGTACCAAAACTCTACTAACGAAAAGTCTAAAAGCAAGGGGTACAACCCCGAAACTAAACAAACACCTTAAACATATAGTTTGAGTCCGAAAAGAATGGACTTAGACAATAGAGATCCATGGCAACCTGAAAGAGCTGGCTCACCCTTGAATCCGGTCACGCTCAATAGTTACTTAGCTGAGATCTATCAATAGCCACCTGAAGATGCCATGTACACAACCACAATGTACTGGTAGGATCGCGCGGCTATCCCAAAGGTGAAATATACATAAGCAGTCACAATAAAGTAAAACACGCATATAAAATATTAGTCATCACTTACCAATAACGCGCAATTTCACAAGTCTTAAGGGATATTACAGTCTTCCAATATGAATCATCATTAGATATGAACGTAATCATCATAAGTATATACACCACATAATTCAATGGTCCTCTCATTGAACCCAAACCCACACTGTTAGCATAATGGTTCGTGGTACCCGATCCAAGTTAGTGTGCCGGAACGTGACAGTCGATCCCATGTTTATGCCGGAACGTGGCAACCGATCCAATGTTAATGCTGGAACGTGGAAACCGATTCCATGTTTATGCCGGAATGTGGCAACCGATCCCATGTTTATGCCGGAGCGTGGAAACCGATCCATTCAACAAGCTACAATAACAATTACAACGTATATTCTCATAATCATACAATCAAGTGTTGATTCATGGCATACAATCATTCGTTCATACTCAATTACATTAGGTGTGATAAATAGATTTCATTCACATCCATACATGTATTACAATGATGCAATTACAAACATATATCACACCAACATGAAATCACAACCATCAACTACCTCAAATCCAAGCATGAATCCCCTAAGGCACCTGAATCTTCCCTTTCCGGATTCTTTCCTCTTTTTCTAGGTCTACAAACAATTAATATACACAATGATTAACAATCAAAGGTCTAATTATCAGAATTATAACAAACTTAATAACCCTAGACCAAATCCAAGATCCTTATACCCAACTTAGGGCTTTTTTTCAACCATAAATCATAGATCAAAACCCTCCCCCATCAATAATTACCCATGAATTTACATTCTGCGGATCGAAAAATGGATTCGGTGAGTTAAAACCTTACCTTTAGCCTCAAGAATGGTGGAAAACTGTCAAGAAAGCACCCGGGGTTGTTCCTTAGCTCTCAAAGTGCAGAATAAAACGTTTTTGGGGTTTCATTTGCGACTTAAGTTGCGTCTGTTCGGCTACAGCGGGACCCAACCCGCCACAGCGGCCCCGCCCTTGCGGCACTAATCCCGATCTGGCGGCTTTCACGAAAACAATGAGCAAATTTAAAAACTCCAAACTCCTATTTCAAAACACACCTTCATCCGATGACATTTAGAAAATACCCGATCACGCTAAGATCAGTTTCGGGAGTTCTACTCACCCGAATTCAATTGCGTAAAATCGTACAGGTTCCTTAACATCTTAGCTATCTAATCGTGTAATCAAAATCATAAATAATTCACCCAATTTCTACTAGATTTCCCTACACTTTAATGACTCTGATTTCGTCCAAATCTTGACTAGGTTGGGAAATCCAAAGTTACTACTCAATAGTTTTCTGGCCCCAATTCATTCCCCATTGGCTTTTCTATAACGACGGGAACATGTCGTTATAATAGATACCAATTTACCCATCACTCGTCCCTGAGTGACAAACTAGGAGAAATGGGCTAAAGGAAGAATAGAGTAGTATCTGAATCGTCGAATTATTGGGGATACTTGTCCCACATACTTTCATACCGAATCTCATTACCCACTAAGGGTTTCACATCTCCAACCTCAAACCAACCAACTGAATACCTACACATCCTCACTTACAATGCCTCGATGAAGTCATCTCAATACTCGAGTGATAAATATTATTGTGTGTAAACTTAACTAATAACAAAAACGATTCCCAATAACCCCCAAAGTTGATCATACACATACCTGCAACATGTTATGAAGGACCTTGACACAAATATCAGGACGAATCCTTTATCACATAACCTTGATAAAATCCTAAATCAAAACTCGCCACAATTAGAGGTGAACCTAAATTAACCAACGCACACTCATAATACTCAAACAATCATAGTTCTTAACAATATCTCCATCCCACAACATAAATTCCCATGAGCTTAAGTCATAACAAATTTGATCTTTAAGGGATATGTCCAAGCATACAACCCCTCCAACAACACTATCGAGATGCTAGATTTAGTAATTGTAGATTACCTCTTAAGAACAGTAGAATTGGACCCAATGATCCCCATATTCAACCACACATAATCGATACATGACCTCGGCGACTAGAGGAATATTAAGATTATCGAACAACCATGATCACAAAGAGTAGCTCTTCTATGAATTCTCATAAGCAAGTGGTACATGTCGAACCATTAAAATACTTTAACAACTCCAACACAACACCAATTATGTCATTCAAAATAACAAAATCTTCCCAATCTTCCCACTCAGCCAAAAGAACATTGCAGGATTTGGTACCCCTGATCCACCACTAGGGATCCACCAACAAAAGTGAAAACCCACTAAAGCATAGCTAGTGAACCATACTCACAATACTAACAACCATCATAAACACTCCGACCATTTTCCTTATTATAAATCAACACTTTTAAAAATGAAACATTTCTTAGGCAGTTAACAATAGATAGTAGTAAACTTAGGACTCAACCCAGGTGTAAATCCCTTCAAATGCTTAATATCGGATACAATTAATCATTTCTCACCTTGCCAATTCATACCTTGACAAAATACATCACCATGGATGTAGACTTATAATGAAAAATCTAAATTGTAAATTCAACAGTATAACACAATCTCCTTATCTATCAACATTAGCTTCTGCCTTGAAGATTTTTATGAATTCATGGATCTTCGCTTATTATTGATCGCCTCTCCATCGATCTTACAATACCTTTCACCAACAATTCAATCGTACTCATTACTAACTCAAACAAAACAAAACACTTATTATCACACCCGAGCTAATGTATGTACCCTCCTTTCTCACGCCCTTTCCCAATAGTTTTTAACCAATCTGAAGGACTTGTGACACTATTACCATAGTCACAACAAAACGAATGAAAATCACGCGTCACTGAACCCAATTATTTACCCCTCTGAAGATATCTCTTTCGCCTTTGCAATAAACTAAAATATTCTTGCTCTTTAACATTTTATTCGAGTGTGTCCTACCATCTCTTATAATTTTCCATACAACCACGTTTCTCCCCAAGTATTAGAAAACCACGACCTTGGATACTCACAAGTTGTAATTACTATACAAAAATTCACTTAACCAATAATTTATTACATAATTGCATCCCGTCACAATCCATCACGAACTCTTATTGCCATTACACTCCGTCAGCCTTGACTATCACTACGAAGTTAACCTTTTTATCAACACGACGCTTCAAACTCAGGTAAACTCATCAAATTCAAAGGACTAACCCAATCTTGGTACGCACTTTCTTACTAAAATCTTCAATTTCCTTCACCCAAGTATAATCAATGGAACTTTATTTATCCATAAGCTTGTCATTTTGGTATTAATCCACTCCCTTATGGATTAATATAAAATCATCAGTCCTCATACTACCCTTCTTCTTCTTAACAAACAAGACAGGAGCACCCCACTTGGAAACACTATGACGGATGAACCATTTATCAAGAAGCTCTTGGATTTGAGCTTTAAGCTCTCTCAATTCTGACACCACTGTAATAGACTCAATAGAGGGGGATTTGACCTCAACATCCCGAATATGAGCAAATTACGCCAAACAATCCTGCCCCACCAGTTTCCTAGCCCGAATGGAGAATATGATCTTAGCTAGCTTAGGCTTGTACACCCCTTCCCACTCTAATCTTTCCTTACCGGAGATCTCTAGAGTTACCGACTTAGTATTACAATTAAGCCCCGTATAATAGGGGGACAACTAAGTCATGCCTAAGATTATATCAAGTCAGTCATATCTAGCATAACCAAATCAACCCAAATCTGAAAATCCATAACCACAACAGGACAACACGATACACGAGGGTGACTATGACTGACTCTTTAACTGGGGTAGAAACATAGATGGGGGCATCAAGTATATCACAAACCACATAAAATCCCAAGGCAATTGAACTGACATATACGAATAAGTAGAACCCGGATCAAACAAAACAATAGTCATCGGGCACAGAAAAGAGTAGATCTTGTGACCATTGCGTCACACCCTCAAACTCGGTCTTATCTGGAAAAACATAAAACTGAGCCATGTCCTCTTGATGGGCAACCTTCTTGACTAGCTGCACTATTCCTCTACCTACATTGCCATTTCCCCAGTCTCCACGGCCTCGCTGATTTCCTCCTCATATGACCAGGTTCTCCACTATTTTAAACACAACTTATAACCTATATTCGATTGTTGTACACTGAATTAGATCACGGGGGTTAGTTTGAGTATGATTCGGGGTCTATAATTGTGACTAGGGAAAACAGGGGAGAGAGGGCTGAGGTTCTGTCTCTCCCTGTCCCGTTTTGGCAGGATGAATCCCGCACTGGCAGCCTCGCCTTGGCGGGAAAATCCCGCCCCAGCAGCCATAACGGAAACAGAATCCTTGCCAACAATTTTTCTGGGTTCTTTCCCCAAAGGTTCCCAGCTATAAAATAAACATTTTTAGAGAAAAACCCTTTAGTTAGGACAATCATTGTCTACCCCCGGTCAACCCAACGAAGTATGCACTTTAGAATCCTTTTACATCGTTTCAAAACTACCACACACATATCCCCAGGATATACCCAGACTCTCACACGGTTATCAGTTGGTCGCAACGCACGTCCAGATTTCTCGCTTACGAACCACATCATAATTTATCTAAATCCTTGTACCTAATCTCATGATGGCTTTATTTTCACAACAAGTTCCACGACACTGAAGCGATTACAATTGGCACAATTTCAATATTTAGGCCAGCACATTGCACATATCAACATTCACACAAGTAGTATTGGACACATAATCATATCAAAGCATTCAAGTAATACACCATTCACATTCATAGTTAATTTACGACAACTAGAAGCACACATTCACCGTTCCAAGTTACAAATCGCAGACAAGTCCAATTTCTTTAATTAATTCGTTCCATAAACGACCATCAGCCATGCCTTATACGGTCCCAAATCCAGATACCAATTTGAACCTTCTTAGTTACAATTAACTTGTTTGTGTCCCTTCATATAGGACTACGATGCCTAGTTCACCTTGTTGAGATACCAATTAGAATTGGGAGATACCAATTGGACTCAACTCATACCATAAGAGACAATAGTAGCTAGCGAGTCCCACAAAACTGCTAATTTCAATCACAGAACTTGGTCGAACCCAATTCTTAACTGCCTCAACCTTTAATTGATGGCAACCAGACCTTAAATCAATCTTAGATAAAATCGACGCACTTTGCAATTGGTCAAAAAGGTCATCTATCTGAGGTAACAGATACTTGTTCTGAATGGTGACCCTATTCAACTGTCGGTAGTCTATACACATCCTCTCTTGCTAGTGATGGCATTACCACTTTTGTTGCTCCAGCTCGGACTATAGAGTGAAGGAGGAAAGATACCAATTTGTATCATCCATTTACCAATTTGATTCAAGTCATAGCACGAAGGAGTAGAAAGAAGTAAGTTTTTCCTAAAGTCTTATAGCCTCTCGAAGAAAAGTATTGACGTCGTCATACCGTTCCGTAAAACTCTACTAGACTCGTTTTGGTAAAATGAGATCAACGAACCTAGGGTTCTGATATCAACTTTTTCACGACCCAGACCGTCGTGATTAGCACCCACACTAACCCTCCAGTGGGAGAACCATTACTACAACCCAAACTAAATTTTTTTATGAAAACTAAGACATTTAAAGATACGGAAGCAGGTTTAAATGAAAATAAAAATGGAGTCCCCATAAACTCCAAGGTTTAAACAAACAACTAACCAAACTAATGCGGAAGAACAACCCCAAGAACCTGAGAGTCAATGTACCAAAACTCTACTAACGACAAGTCTAAGGACAAGGGATACAACCCCGAAACTAAAAAAACACCTTAAACAAATAGTATGAGTCTGAAAAGAATTGACTAAAACAAGAGAGATACATGGCTGCCTGAAAGAAATGGCTCACCCTTGAATCCGGTCACGCTCAATAGTCACTTAGCTGAGGTCTATCAATAGCCGCCTGAATATGCCCTGTACTCAACAAAGAACAAGCAAGTGCAGTATCAGTACAAAACCACATGGTACTGGTAGGATCATGCGGCTATCCCAAAGGTGAAATATACATAAGCAGTCACAACAAAGTAAAACACGCATATACAATATTAGCCATCACGTAGCAATAATGCATAATTTCACAAGTCTCAAGAGATACAAATATCCTTTTAGAGAAACATACAATCTTCCACTATCAATCATCATTAGATATTAATGTAATCATCACAAGTATATACACAACATAATTCAATGGTCCTCTCAGGGAACCCAATTCAATGGTCCTCTCATGGAACCCAAACCCAAACTCTTAGCATACCGGTTCGTGGTACACGATCCAAGTTAGTGTGTCGGAATGTGGCAGCCTATCCCATGTTTATGCCGGAACGTGGCAACCAATCTCATGTTTATGCTGGAACGTGGCAACTAATCCCATGTTTATGCCAGAACGTGGCAACCGATTGCTTGTTTATGCCCGAACGTGGTAACCGATCCATTCAACAAGCCACAGTCACAATCACAACATACATTCTCATAATCATACAATCAAGTGTTGATTCATGGCATACAAGCATTCGCTCATACTCAATTACATTAGGTGTGATCAATAGATTTCATTCACATACATACATGCATTACAATGAAGGAATTACAAATATATATCACACCAACATGAAATCACAACAACCACCTACCTCGAATCAAAGCTTGAATCCCCTAAGGCACTTGAATCTTCCCTTTCTGGATTCTTTCCGCTTGTTCTAGGTCTACAAACAATTAATATACACAAGGATCAACAATCAAAGGTCTAATTTTCTGAATTATAACAAACCCAATAACCCTAGACCAAACCCAAGATCCTAATACCCAACTTAGGACTTTTCTTCCACCATAAATCATAGATCAAAACCCTCCCCCATTCAAAATTATCCACGAATTTACATTCTGCGGATCAAAAAATGAATTCAAGTAGTTAAAACCTTACCTTTAGCCTCAAGAATGGTGGAGAACTGTCAAGAAAGCACCTGGGGTCGTTTCTTAGCTTTCAAAGTTGAAAAGTGCAGAATAAAACATTTTTGGAGTTTTATTTCCGACTTAAATCGCGTCTGTTCCGCTACTGCGGGGCCAACCCGCCACAACTGCCCCGCCTTGGCAGCACTAATCCCGCTCTGGCGGCTTGCACAGAAACAGTGAGCAAATTTAAGAATTCCAAACTCCCATTTCACAAAACACCTTCATTCCATAACACTCAGAAAATACCCGATCTCGCTAAGATCAGTTTCGGGAGTTCTACTCACCCGAATTCAATTCCATAAAGTCGTACGGGTTCCTTGATGTCTTAGCTATCTAGTCATGTATTTAAAATAATAAATAAGCCACCCGATTGTTACTATATTTCCCTGCACCTTAACGACTCTAATTTCGTCCAAATCTGGACTAGGTTGGGAAATCCAAAGTTACTACTCAAAAGTTTTCTGGCCCCAATTCTTTCCCCATAGGCTTTTCTATAACGACGGGAACAGGTCCATTCACTATTTATATATCTATCTATCTATATATATATATATATCTTGAATGTTAAATTATTATAATACCCCAACTTAAAACATCTAAATTATTATATATTTTATATTTTATATTTTATTTACTATATATTATATTAAAAAATAACACATTTTCACATCGATGGGTACTTACTTTTTCGAAGGGTTGTGACTTTTTTTTATAGTGTTGTGACTTTTTCGATGGGTTACAACATTTCCAAAAAATTGTAATTTTTCTGAAGGGCTGTGACTTATCTGATAAGGCATGATAAGTACCTTTTTATACTATCCTTTGTTGTCTATAAATAGAGAGGTTTTATCACACTTTTAAACTACAAAGTTTATAAATTTTCTGTTCTTTTTTTTTAAATAAGGAAGATTGTTAGAGTTGCTCAATTATGCAATTACAATATTTTTTGTGAATAAATTATATAGATCGACAAAAATTGATGCAACAAGGAGAATAGAATAACTCAACTACAAACAAGAAGACTATATAGATAATTAATATGTACTCATTTTCATAGCCATATATATACTTTTGCTGTAACTTCTACTTCACTAGAAGTTCAGTGATTTTCTGTTGCCCAAACTACAACTTGGTGTTTTCAAGTTGTGAAAAGTCTCAAACAGTTGGAGAAAAAAGATTTGAGCAAAAACATATTTGAAAATTCCAAACTAGATTTAATAAGTACTCTTCCGCTTCCAATTTATTTATTGTACTTTTATTTTTATTCCGTTTAATATACAATGTTCTATTTTCTTGGGGTTGGGGGGGTGCATCTTTAAGACCACGAAGTTAAAAGTCATTTTTATATATTATGTTAGGTTTAGTAAGGTGTGAATGGGAAATAAAAAGAGAAAATCGAAAGTGGAAGAACCAATGAAAGTGGGGGAACCAATTTTAGAGGGAAAATGAAAAGTCATTGCAAAGTGCAAATGAAAAGTCATTTTTTACCATATTGGTAGAAGAAAGGAAATGGTTGTCCTTATATTAGAAAACACTTCCTTTAGTTCTTAAAGGGTTAAAAAGAAGGTGCCCCCTCGCGCCGTCGTCATCGCTCGTTCGGTCTCGGCTTCGGCTTCGGATTTGGATTTGGCAAATGATGTGATTGATTGATAATATTTTTTGGACAAAATTTATTTAATCATTCTTGTTAATTCATTTCTTTTCTCTTATAAATTAATTCAGAATGTTAGTTAAATAACGAAATTAATTTCCCAATGAATTATTTGAAATTCGCAGGTAATGGTAAATTCGTTTGAAAGGATTTGTTCCTTCCAAAAAGTCGTTACTTTTCCCAAAAGACACAACGTTCTGTAAAAAATGGGTCTAAACAGATTTGTCTGAACAGACGCATTCCTTGCTACTAATGGCTATAAATAAGAGGTCGTTTACGTTTTTGCAAAAACTGAAAATTTTTCCTCTCTGCCTACATTATCTTACATAAACAAAATTGTCGATCAACTGAGTCTGTGTGTGCTCTTGTTGTTGTTCTTGCGTTCACTGAAGTTATTGAAGTTTGAGGTACCGCTACTTCTTTAACAGGTTAATTCGTTTTATCTTGGGAGGAATTAATCTACAACCTCGGGTACAATGAGGGGATTAAATTTCTTAAGGAAACACACTGGTTTCTGTGGACTCGGATTAAAAATCATTCTGTCTATTTCAGTTTTTTCTACTTCTGTATTTTTGACTAACCTTAATACAGGAGATAACAATCTTAAGAAATGATAAATTTCTTGTATTTGAGGTTTCTGGAGATTAAAACCAATATGGTTTTCTACTCTGTTTGAATTTTTAAAATTTATTCAATTAACGATTAAAAGAACATAAAAACTTTATCTTTAAATCAGAAACAGTCTGTGTAAGGATTTATTCTTTACTGTTAGTATTTCACATACTAAAATTGTCTGCCATTTGTGAAAGAAAAATGACTAATTCAAGTCAAGTAAATGCTGAAACAGTAAGTGTTGCAATAACATCAGTTGCACACAATCGTTCAACTACTGCCTTAGTACCGGCTGAGAAACCTGCAAAGTTTTTTGGAGTCGACTTCAAGAGATGGCAGCAAAAGATGTTCTTCTATCTGACTACATTGAGTCTGCAGAGGTTCATTAATGAGAACATTCTTGTTATGTCAGATGAAACTCTGCCTGAAGAACGATTCTTGGTAACAGAAGCATGGAAACATTCTGATTTTTTGTGTAAAAATTATATTCTGAGTGGCCTGCAGGATGATCTGTACAATGTGTACATATGTCAAAACCACAAAAGAACTCTGGGATGCTTTAGAAAAGAAGTACAAAACAGAGGATGCCGGAATGAAGAAGTTCATTGTGGCAATGTTTCTGGACTATAAGATGATAGACAGTAAGACCGTCGTCACCCAAGTTCAAGAAATGCAGGTCATAATCCATGATCTCCTTGCTGAAGGTATAAATTTATTTAATACCTATGTTGAAAATATTAAGTCTATTCTTAATACTCACATAATCTTAAATGTAGGATTGGTTGTGAACGATTTTTTTCAGGTGGCTGCCATTATTGAGAGGTCACCTCCATTTTGGAAGGACTTTAAAAACTACTTGAAACATAAACGCAAGGAGATGACTGTTGAAGATCTCATGGTAAGGCTGAGAATCGAAAAGCATAAAAAGGTCACAGAAAAGAGGTCACGTGGTAATTCAGCAACATCTGGAGTAAATATTGTTGAAGAAGATCCCACAAAATCAAAGAAAAAAAAGAAAGCATCTGGTCCAAAGAAAAAACTGATTAACTTAAATGTTTTGCCTAAATTTGAGTGCAATAAATCAAAATGTCAAGTTTGCGTTGAATCTAAGTATGCTAAGCATCCTTGTAAGTCTGTTGAAAGGAATTCATATCCCTTAGAACTGATTCACACGAACATTTGTGGGGGGAAGCTATCTTTACAGCAAATCGAATACTCAATAGAGTGCCTCACACAAAGACACATGTTATTCCATATGAGAAATGGAAAGGTAGAAAACCCAACTTAAAATATTTCAAAGTGTGGGGGTGTCTAGCCAAAGTCCAGGTTCCTATACCTAAGAGGGTGAAAAGAGGACCTAAGATTGTGGATTGTGTATTCATTGGATATGCCACAAATGGTAAGGCATGTCGATTTTTGGTTCATAAGTCCGAACACCCGGATATTCATGATAATACGGTAATGGAATCAGATAATGCTGAATTTTTGGAACATATCTATCCGTATAAAACTAGATTTGAGTCTTCTAGTGGGGGTTCTAAACAACCTCGAGAAGAACCAAAAGGGAATGAAACCAATGAAAAGAGTCTGAGGTGCAGTAAACGTCAAAGGATAGCTACTTCCTTTGGATATGATTTTGTAACATTCCTTCTTGAAAGTGAGCCTCAAACATTCAAGCAAGCGATGTTGTCTAGCGACTCAACCTCTTGGAAGGAGGCTGTCAATAGTGAGATTGAATCAATCTTAAGCAATCATACCTAGGAGTTGTTGATCTTCCTCCAGGGAACAAACCCTTGGGTTCAAAATGGATCTTCAAAAAGAAGATGAAAGATGATGGAACTATTGACAAATATAAGAAAGACTTGTTTTCAAAGGCTTTAGACAGAAAGAAGGTCTTGATTATTTTGACACATACTCACTAGTGACTAGGATTACATCAATTCGGATGTTAATTGCCCTAGCTGCAGTATACGGTCTTGAAATCCATCAAATGGATGTGAAAACCGCCTTCTTAAATGGAGAGCTGGAGGAAGAGATTTACATGGAACAACATGAGGGCTTCGTAGTTCCCGATAAAGAAAAGAAAGTATGCAAACTTGTTAAGTCACTTTATGGACTAAAACAAGCACCAAAACAATGGCATGCAAAGTTTGATCAAACCACGTTGTCAAATAGATTTAAGATCAATGAGTGTGATAAATGTGTTTACATTAAAGACACTCCGGATTAGGAAGTCATTGTATGTCTATATGTGGATGACATGCTGATAATGAGCAGGGACATTGCCAATGTAAAAGCTACTAAGTGTATGCTTGCTAAAGTTTGATATGAAAGATCTAGGTGTAGCCGATTTGATATTGGGAATAAAGATTCACAAAACTCCTAACGGTCTAGCATTGTCTCAATCTCATTATATTCAAAAGGCACGTGAAAAATTCAAGTATTTGAATTTCAAAAAGGCAAAGACCCCAATTGATGTGAACCTTAATCTTGCTAAGAATAAAGGTGAAAGTCAGTCTCAATTGGATTATGCCAGAGTATTGGGAAGTTTGATGTATGTCATGAAATGTACACGACCAGACATAGCCTGCGCTATAAGTAAATTGAGTCGATACACAAGTAATCCCAATCAAAATCATTGGTTGGCAATTAAGAGAGTTTTGGGGTACTTAGAAGACACTCAAAACTATGCTTTGCATTACAACAAATATCCAACATTTCTTGAAGGATGTAGTGACGCAAATTGGATTTCTGGGTCAACTGAAATGAAATCCACGAGTGGATATGTTTTCACTATTGGTGGAGGAGCAATATCTTGGAAATAATCCAAACAAACATGTATAGCTCTCTCTACAATGGAATCTGAATTCATCGCGTCCACAGAAACCACTGTGTTTTCTTAAGAAATTTAATCCCCTCATTGTACCCGAGGTTGTAGATTAGTTCCTCCCAAGATAAAATGGATTAACCTGTTAAAGAAGTAGCAGTACCTGAAACTTCAATAACTTCAGCGAACGCAAGAGCAACAACAAGAGCACGCACAGACTAAGTCGATTGAAAATTTTGTTTATCTAAGAAAATGTATGTAGAGGAAAAAATTTGAGTGGTTGAAAAACGAAAACAACCTCTTATTTATAGCCATTAGCAGCAAGGAACGTGTCTGTTCAGACAAATCTGTTCAGACCCATTTTTTTCAGAACGTTGTGTCTTTTGGGAAAAGTAACGACTTTTTGGAAAGAACAAATCCTTTGAAACTAATTTACCGTTACGCGCAAATTTCAAATAATTCGTTGCGAAATTAATTCCGTTATTTAACTAACATTCTAAATTAATTTATAAGAGAAAAGAAATGAATTAACAAGATTGATTAAATAAATTTTGTCCAAAAAATATTATCAATCAATCACATCATTTGCCAAATCCAAATCCAAAGCCGAGGCCGACCGAGTGACGACGACGACACGAGGGGGCACCTTCTTCTTGACCATTTAAGAACTAAAGGAAGTGTTTCCTAATATAAGGACAACAATTTCATTTCTTCTACCAATATGGTAAAAAATGACTTTTCATTTGCACTTTGCAATGACTTTTCATTTTCCCTCCAAAATTGGTTCCCCCACATTCATTGGTTCTTCCACCTTTCCATTTTCTCTTTTTATTCACCATTCACACCTTGCTAAACCCAACAATCCCCCACATGAAT
Organism: Solanum raphanifolium; assembly: GCA_036250405.1. Lineage (NCBI taxonomy): Eukaryota > Viridiplantae > Streptophyta > Magnoliopsida > Solanales > Solanaceae > Solanum > Solanum raphanifolium. The sequence goes on from JAJOOE010007786.1 coordinate 27,876, forward strand.
GGGGAATGGCTATAGTTAAAATATATGCATGAAAAACTTGTGTGTCTTGTAAGTAAGGGTTAATCGCATCTGGATAAGTAGGTTTCCCTTTAAACTTTCCGTAGTGAACATATATTGGATATACTCGGTCAATTGGTAGATTTGATATCTTTGAACCGTCGAGCTTTGGTGTATACCTAGACAACATAAGTCACACAATAAACCCTTGAACTATTTTTGGTTCTCATTGTTTTATTCATTTCAGCCATGAACACATCTCGGTTAATAAGTGCTTAGAGAACTGGGCTTATCGGGTTCTCCTTGAAGCGGCTTACACTTCACACTTACATAGGTGGTTTCTAAATGTGTTATCCCATAGATACACTATTTGATATACCCTGTATCAAACATAGAAACCATTAAAAAAGTCCTTATGTCTTTATCCTGGTTACTGAACATTGTCTCATCATGAGAATGGATATAAAATAATTTTTGACACTGTTGAACCGTCATCTATGACTTTGTTTTATCTCCTTGAATCTAGATCTTGGGATCTCCAGTCTTCTAGGTAGAGTTACCACCACAATGACTTGTTCTCGGCCATAGTCCCATTCCCGTCGATGATCTCTCAACTCCCTCTCTAGTTAGGCCTTTTGTAAGTGGATCCGACACATTATCCTTTGACTTTACATAGTCAATTGTGATAATTCCACTAGAGAGTAGTTGTCTAACAGAGTTATGTCTCTTATGTGACGAGACTTCCCGTTATACATAACGCTTCCAGCCCTTCCTATTGCATCTTGACTATCGCAGTGTATGCATAGAGGGGCCATTGGTTGGGGCCAAAATGGAATATCTTCTAAGAAATTTCGGAGCCATTCAACTTCTTCACCTGCCTTGTCTCTTTATTTTTTAAAAATTTCATAATAAATTAAAATTAGACAAATCTATAACTATCGTTTATATCTATATATGTTCTATACTATCTTAAAAGAATGAACTACCTAACTTAAATATTATATTATTAAACTAAACCCTAACTTAAAACACTAAATTTAGTATATCTTCTATATTTTATATTGTACTATATATATTTATTTATATTATATTATATTATATTATATTATACTATATTATATTTAAGGCAGACACCTTTTCTGATTGAAAGGTTGTGACATTTCCAATGAGTTATAACTTTTCCTATGATTTGTGACCTTTTCAAAGGGTTGTGACTTTTCTATAGGGCTGCGACTTTTTCGAAGAGTTATGACTTTTCCGAAGAGTTGTGGATTTTCCAATGAGTTATGACTTTTTCGATGAGTTGTGAACTTTTGAAGGATTGTAACTTTTCTAAAGGGTTGTGACATTTTTTTTATAATGCACAATAAGCATTTTTCATACACTACCCTTTCTTGGCTATAAATAGAGGGGTTTCCTCAATTTTTTGAACTACACTTCTTCTTCTTCTTCTTCTCCTTCTCCTTCTTCTCCTTCTTATTCTCCTTCTTCTTCTCCTCCTACCCCTACTCCTTCTTCTTAAAACACCCAATTTAGTATATCTTCTAAATTTTATATTATATTATATAAAAAGAATACACCATTTCACAATGGTTACGACTTTTAACAAGAGTTGTGACTTTTCAAATGAGTTGTGACCTATCCGAAGGATTATGATTTTTATGAAAAAAAACAATATGCACATGCTATAAATGGAGGGGTTCCCTCATAGTTTTAAACTACACTTTTTTTTATGTTATCTATTCTTCTCTTCTTAAAAACTCAGGTTTGATTTACAAACGTTGACAATTGCAAAGTTCTATAAAATTAGAACACTCCCTAACATGAATATTAAATTAATATAATACTCTAACTAAAAATATCCAATTTAGTACATCTTCTATATTTTATATCAATATTTATTTATATTATATTATATAAAAAGTAAGACCTCCAACAATACAATAATAACTAAGTAATGCCTATGGGGGAGGGAGGAAAAAGTATATTTAAGAGGTGTAACTTAGAGATTTTAAGAGTGACTAACTTTAAGCAGTAATAATAAGAAAGTTTACATACACTATTCATAGAAATTTATACATAATTATTCATTTTATAATTGTTTACTTAATTTTTTTATTTAATAATATTCACATTATTTTTCAAATTAGTGTAGAAAATGGTTGGATATTCACGTGCAATGCACGTGCATCAAAAATAGTTAAATCAAATGTGTATATTAAAATTTATAACTATGTAGTATTATATATTTTGGCCTATAATTTTTAAAATTTAATGGTTCATATTAAGAACCTAAGAGTCAAACCAATCAAATTTGTATTTAAGATACATTTTTCATAATCGTGCACACATCTTTCTAAAATCATGGATACACCTCTGTTCAATGGAAAAGGTAATGTATAACGTGTTCATGTGTGTTAAGGTCTATTACCATGTATAGGAAGTGTATTGGATATGGTTTAGGGTCACAAGGGACCTCTACCACTAAGTTGAGTTTATAGCTTTCCTATTGACAAAGTTTTCGCATGAGTTCATGCAAGGTTCAACTTAAAATGAACATATCTATCATCATATAAAGAGTTAGATGGCCATAGCCTATAACATAACAAGTTTACAAGTCTTCTATCCAATGCCACCAAGTTTACGTCAATAAAAGTTCAGAGTAGAAAGTTATGGTTGTTTTAGTAGAATATGTCCCGACTAGAAAATTCAATGAATCGCTGAGTAGTTCGGCATATCACCGAATTGTTCCCTAAACCTATAGAAAATGTTCATTTTGGTGATATAAAGCCCCCTTTTGGTGATCCACCAAATATTTTGGTGATTAGACCTCCGGTTCGCGGATTTGGCCAACGTGATTCATTAATAAGTTGTTTTCTTTGATTTTTCATGTCTTCTTACAATCCAGGTGGGATATTCTTGAACTTTTACCTTCAATTAACTTTCCGAAGACTATCTTATAGCCTAATAACCTCTACATTCTCACCCAACACTCAAACAATAAAATTCATTACGTTCTAAGTTCTCTCAGGCAATAAACTAGGGTTCTTCACCTTCAGGATTTTCGTCAAGTATATTTACTCTAGGTATGTGGGATTTCCTCAATGAGTATTCTTTCACACTTTGAGTCCCAAAGAAAATTAGCATTTCAGTTATGTGAATTCTATAGACCTAGGGTTCTTATGATTAACATGGATTTAAATGTATTTTAGTTTCTTTTCTTTCCGGTCATTAAATTCATGCTTGTCAATAAATTTTAGTACTTTTAATTAACTACATTTTCATGAACCTTCAGGAAAAGTAAAGTTCATGTCTTTAGTCTTATGTCTTTTAAATTGCATGTTTCAGCCAAAATACAAGAATCTTCATCATTTGTTTTACATTCAGCCTTGCATTCCACATGTTTAAAGATGCTTTCAGATAAAGTGTGTATCACTCAAATATCATATTTTCACTATTTATGAGCTATTCAGTTTACATGTATTATAAGTTTTGCAGACCATTACAATTTCTATTGAAGTATATTCTCAATAGTATTTTTAGATAATATATAAAATTAGAATGGGCTTAGGTCATACACGACCCCTTAAAGTTGTCCTCATATTTCATTTAGTCACCCCAATTCAACCTTTAACCTATTGAACACCTGCACTACAATAAATTTGTACCTATTAAACATTTTTTGCTGACATGGCAGCATGTGTGTAATACACACACCAAAATAGCGTGAAAGACATCATTTACTTTTTTAAAAAAAAGATTTAAAAAAATATAATTAAACTAACATCTCCTCTTCTTTTTTGACTCAACTCAACCACTATTGCCACCAACTTTCCACCACCACCATTCTTTCTTCGGTCATCTTCTTCCCCTTTTATTTTTCAAGCCATCGTTTTCTTCACCTTCTTTCACCACCCACCACCGACACCACCAATATCTAAATATATTTTCGTCAAAAATAGAATCAAATTGCATTAAAAATAATTTTGATGGAACTCCATTTTTTCCAACGAATTTGAAATTATTTTCTTCGAAATCGTTAAAAAATTTAAATCCTAAAGAACTTACAACATAGAAGAAAAAAAAGTATCAACAAATCTAAATTAATGTTTAAGAAAGTAGTGAGATTGGGAGAAATACCAATTACAATGTTAAATAAGATTCAAGGAGATGGGTAGGTGAAAAAAAAACTCATATAATTTCGAATTGAATGGAAAAAAGCTGAAGTGAAAATGGCTATCAGAATGTGCTTCGATTTTGTGTCTTCTGGTAAAGAAAATGGGGAACGGACTTCATGAGGTGGGTAGGGTGTTCTAGGAAGAAGAAGAAGAAAACGGGAAAGAAAGATTGCTTTTTTTTAATTATTTTTTTTTTACTGAAAAAATAGTTTTTGTTTATTTTATTTTTAATTTATTTAATTGTTTTTTATGGGCCCAATGCCACATGTCTCTTTTTGATTAGCTACTATGCCACGTCTGCCGCGAGTGTATGACACACTATCTTTACTTTTAGTTGATTGTCAAAATATGTTCAATAGATATTTTTTTTACTAAAGAAGGTGTTCAATTGGAACAAGCCTAAGATAAGGTGTCTAAATGAAATATGCGGACAACATTAAGTGGCTAGAGGTGACTTAAGCCATTAGAATAATAGTATTTTCATGAGTCAGGATCTACGATTTTGGTCCAGCGTTATAGATTCCTTTCAAAATATTAGTCTTTGTACGTTTCTTTTAATCATTTATTCTAGCTAGTTCATGTCTCCAGTACACCAATAAGTCTCATGATTCATAAATGCTTGACTCATATATGTGAGCTCAGATTAGTATTTAAGAGCTTCATCGTCTCATAACAATCATGATATGAATAACATGCAGATATACCACTAATGCTTTTGAACATTTCTCCCAAAAGTTATGTTCAGTTGGGAGTAGTACTTAGCATCGAGTTGTGTTAGGGTTAGTTTACCCAAGTCTCAGAACTATGTCATCGTAAATTTATGTAGCCAACAGTGGGTGCATGCTTTCAATTTAGTGTGGTACCAAGTCAAATCAAATCAACCATTATACTCTGGGAATGTTTATTGCACCCTTTTCAATGGGGATGATACATTGACCTGCTTGTTAGCTTACATGGGTATATGTCGGTTGATAGTATCGCCCACAATTCAATCTCAGATATTGCATGACCTTGTATTTAAAAGGAATGATATTCAACCGACAACTAAGGAAAGAAATACAACTATGGTTCATGACACACATAAGGAAAGAGCTAATCAGTTCATATCAAATCACATTCAATGCGCGGATTTCCTTAGTCAAGATCATTCCATAATAGTTCCCCAATCCCCTTCTAACTGTTAGAACAAAATCAGCAAGATCCTAGTTAATCTTTTTTTGCCTTTCTTATCTCATGTGAACTTTTGTATAGATACAAAAGTCATTGTAATTAAAAGCAACAGTGAAAGAAATACAACATTTGACATTTTGGGAATTTAGGTTGGACATCAACGGAGCTGACCTACGGACCATTAATCAGTCGACTGGCCGTAGGTGGCTCCATCGGTTCTGGTACCAGGTCCCTGAAAAAGCTGAAAATTCGATCCTTTCTGAATCTGAGGTGTTACATTATCTCCCCCTTGGTATCATTTGTCCTCGAATGAGATTCAAGACATCATAAGGAAGATAGGAACTTAAACCTACAAGCCCAACATCCAGGCAATTAGATAAATGCACATATCCGAGAAGGAATCATCAACTCCAATCTAAAGCATGTTCAAAACATTATATCATGAAGTCTATATGTAACTCATACTCAAATGCACATAAACATGAAGCAATCAATTGAACTAAATCATATTTTTGAAAAAATCAAATTTTCCATAAGCATACATGCCTGAGGAAACATGAGAATTACTAAGACACACAAATCCTAAAGAATGAACCATGAGGAGCTAAGACCTCAACCTAGACTCGAAGATAAAAAAAAAAGAGATAGGGATACTAAGAAGTCACGCCACCTCAAAACATTCAACCATCAAATCATAGCAAGGAACTTTTCAAAATCAACCTAGTTCTACTCACGTACCAACCATGAAGCACACTATCTCCCCCTTGGGAGCAAACCCCAATAGTCTTTTCAAATCCATCTCCCCCAATCCCAAACATAACACTAAAGTATAAACCACCACTCAACCATTGATACAAGTAAACACTTAAGAAATTTTCACAAGGTTTTCAAGGACTACTCCAATCACAATCACGATACATGGAGTCTTACCATATCCAATGAAACACTCAATATCATGCTATGCATAACCACAAGATAAAAAACCTTAACTTACCAATTACCGCATTTGGGGAACGCTAATGATCTTGTTGGGTTTGAAGAGCATAGAAACTATCTTGTTTCTAACAATCAATAGAACCTGAGGAAGGGTAGGGTTGAGCCCGTCGACGATTATATCCCTCATTTCTTGAAACCCAAGGACAATCCCTTATCTTATGTTAAGTCATTCCACAACCAAAACATTCTTTTGAACAGGCTAGACACTCACCCTTATGTCTTCTCCTACACCTCCGACACTTGGGCCACATTTTCTCACTACTACCCTTACCTTGGGAATGATTACCTCCATCGGACCTTGAATGTGAAGAATCACCATCATCCCTTCTTTCCCTCTTTGAATCCCCAGTTTTATCCTAAAGCTTCTCCTCTTCTATTTGTTGTGCATGAACCATCAAACGGGACACATTTATCTTCTTAACAAGCATTGCGGATAAGCATTATTTTACCACTAATTCGAAAGCACCCGACACAAATTTAGTCATCCTTCCCCTTGGATCCACAATCATAGTTGGAGCATATTTAGATAGTATTGTGAATTTCAAAGCATGCTCCTTCACACTCACATCTCCTTGGCGAAGGTTAATGAATTAGAGTACATTTTCCTCTCTCATCTCAAGGGGAAAGAACCTATCAAGAAAATAAACTTTAAATTTCTCCCAGTCAAGAGGACCCTTATCTACCACCCTCTCTTCTTTCCATTGGTTGAACCAAACTTGAGCAACACCCTTAAGTTATTAAACAACGAGTTCCGCCTTTTCCACTGGCATCACTTCCATGATAATCAACACATTATACACCTCATCAATTAACTCTTGAGGATCTTTCTCAACGTTGGACCCATAAAATTCTAGAGGATTTATTCTAATAAAGTCCCTCACCCTTGGGATCACGTGAGCCACAACCTCTCCATTTACTTGAGCCATCATAGCTCGGGCCAATGCATGAAATACGGCTCGAAACTAATCATTAGTCACCTACTCGGCCAAAGGGTTGACCAGCACTCGCGGAATATTTTGTCTCACATTTTAACAAACATTCCTATTCTTTCTCACGGGACTCTTTCGTGGAGGCATATTCTGAAAAGCATAAATACAGGTTAGGAGAGAAAGACACCTAGAGTTATACTCTATCGCATGACTTTACAGTAATGAAAGAAGTGGGACTTCCTAAACATATTATAGCCTCTCATTCATAAATGTGGCGAGCATCACACTCATGAACAAGTCTCTACTTGACGCTGATTATGAGACATCCTGGGACCTTTATAAACCTTGTGATGTGATACCCTAGTCGTAACATGGCGTATAGGACCCCGAGTGGCCCCATATAAGCCACTTAGCATACATCATACAAGATATGAGAAATTTCAAAGATATTAAAATAGAGACATTTCAAAGTCTAAGAGTTTTATCAAAGTATAGCGGAAGTCTACAAAATCTCATTTGTCGTCTAATACATCAAGAGTGATTGGGACGTAACCCTGGCGTCACGTACAAAGTCTGAAGGCTCTAAAATTCTGATCATCAAAGCATGATGAATCCCCATAACTCGATGTCTCTCTAATGACCTCTAGCCACGAAACTGTAAACCCTGAATGTCTGACCCTTATTTGGGGAAAATGTTTGCAAGAGTATGTGTTAGTACAAACATGTACCAAGTATGATAGTCATGCATAAAAGTAGGAAATCATGCTAAAATGGACATTTTCATGATATGCAAAGATCAAGTTAGAGCATAAGACAAGAAGTTGAAAGACATAATAATAATCATGATCAATGCAAGTAAAATCATCTTTGAACACATGTGAGATACTTTAAAAGTAACCTTAGTCTGTTATTATTGTGGGAAGTAGTCTTAACCAACACAGAAACCATGTGAGCTATAACATGGACCCCCGATGTCTCCCACACCGAAAAGGGTTGTTCTACTTTCCAAGGTAGGACCATGGTTCTAAGCTAAAGTACATGTACTATCTAATGTCTATCTAGATAATCATCCTATGGGGGAACATAGGTAAGGGATAAAGAGATTGCTACTAGAAACCCAGGCTCTACTGACGTGAGAGCTTCCATCTCAATATCCTTTCGGTGCTAAGCGTAAATCCCACAGAGTAGTTATTGATCTTACTGAACTAATTACCCATGTAAAGGCACAATTAAGCAACCAATCTAAGCTAAAGACGTCAAAGGATAGCTCCTTAGACCATGTGTGAGAAAACCTTTCATCATCCATACTAATTAAGACCTAATTTAGGAAAATTGCATGAAAAGCATTAAAGGAAAATCTAGATGTCATTAATGTCATGTGGCCAAACTTCATAGAACATTTAGACAATCTTATCCATAAGCTTTCTTGATTCATAAACATTCTTTCATGAACATGCATTCCATTTAATAATTCATATGCTTCATCATGTTTTCAAAGTCAATGCATCCTTAATTTCATTACATCAATCTCATCAAAAGGACATGCATATCTTCATAAATTCATATTTCATAGGTTATGATCAAAATCATGGTTCATGCATTGATTCATGAGAAATTAACTTAAAACATGCAATTACTTCAATTAATGCATAAAAGTCATAAAGCAATCAATTAAATCAATAATTAAGAGAACCCATAAAATAGAAGAAAAATCCTAACTCAATTGGGGATTTCTAACTTTGTAAATTGGAGAATTAAGGAACTCCATGGAGGAAAGGGCAACATGGATGAAAACTATCATATCTCAATGACAATTGCTTAACTTCAATGGAGGATTGGATGACTTGACTTGAAACCCTAGGTTGAATCCTTCTTCTTCAAGATTTCTAGAGATAGAAATATTAAAAATGAAGATTTGTTCTTCTTTTTTTATTTTGAGAAAATGATTTCAATTTGAGAAATTTGGGGGTTAAAACACTTATATAGGGGTTTAGGTGAAGGGTAAAATGAATTAGTATTAGGATAGAGTAATTAGGAAATGACCAAAAAGCCCTTAAGAAAATAATTGTCGATGGTTGGGACCTACAGTTTGTGGGTCAGCCTACGGACCGTCTTGGTCCACTGTTGATTGGTTCAGAAACCACTATGTTTGGACTCCCAACGACAGACAATACCTACGGTCCGTGGGTCCATCGATAGACCATGGACCACGGTTGTAGGTCCTAACTCTAGACCTCAAAATATCTCTAAGTCTGGGACTCACCTACGAGACCTATTTATGGTTGCGGAACTGTTGATATTTATTGAAAACTTGACATTTTAGGAATTTGGGCTGGCCATCAAAAGAGCTAACCTACGGACCGTGAGTTAGTCGACGGGCTGTCGGTGGCTCCGTCGGTTCTTGCACCAGGTCCCTCAAAAGACAAATATTCCAACCTTTCCAAATCCTAGGTGTTACACACCCTAATCCAACACTTTTGAAGCTTCTACACTCAAGAAATTTAATTAATGTTTCTAGTTGGGAAAAATAAAAATCTCTTTGTATTAGTTTCCAAATGGGAAAGAATTGCAGAATTCCTTTTTCTTATCAAATTAAGTTTTGTGATTTCCTTTTGATAAATTACATTGTGATTTGTGGGATCATGAACTATGAATTTATGAAGATGTGCATGTTTTTATGAAGTTATCGTAAATGCTTTTGGGATGCTTTGAATGGGAAATATCAATATTATTACGAAAGGTTTTCTCACATGCTATTGTGATCATGATTGTAAAAGTTATTTCTCATATATGGATTCACATTGGTGAAAAAGTTTTCTCATCCTTGTTGAATTGTGTTTTAAGAGCTATTCTATGTTTTGATATCAAAACTGTTGATTGGTATTGATCATTAACTTTTCTATGCTACATTGATATTTGAATTTCATCTATTTCGTTGAGATTTAAACTTAGCACCAACAGATCTTTGAGGTGGAGGCTCAAATAGGGTAGTCTCTAGTAGCAACCTCTAGTCCCAAACTACGTGTCTCCGTAGGATTGTCTTAAATAACCAAGCTAGTGGGTCCACTTTGGAAAGATCATATGTACGGATTCTAACTTGGCAAGTAGAATCCTCTTCTTTCGGCAGGAGGAATATACCAGATTCCATGATTGTAACACCTCAGAACTCAGACTTAGAAAATGCAAAAGAAAAACTCAAGGACCAGTGAACCACGACAGGATTCACGGACAGTGAAAGGGACCACAGTCCGTCGACGTAACCATTGTCTCAGCACCCTCCGAGCAGAGGTGAACAACGGAGCCCTTCACGGGCCGTGGACCACCTCACAATCCGTGCTGGTGCTCGTGAAAATTAGATGGAATCCACCAGGCTTAGACGTCAGACCATGGGGCACTTCACGGGGTATGGTCTCGATGACGAGCCATGGTGGCTTCTGTTAAGTTAAGCCAGTGCAACCCCTAACCCAGGTGAAGGACCATGAAGACCTTCACGGTTTGTGATCCTTCACACAGTCCCTGAGGTGGACCGTAATAGGGAGGCCCAAAAATCTTTAGCTACTGAACCAAGGACCACGACCGGCCCCACGGTCCATGGTTCCTTTGACGGCCTGTCATAGGGGCCGTGGTCAGCCTGTCAGACTTTTCAAGTATGGTCGTTTGGTCTTTTCCCCTATGTATTGGACACCTAAACTACGTCGTTTAACCCCTAAACTATGTTGTTTTGATGAGTTTTAGCCTAGTAAACAAATTAGAACCTAACCTATTCAATTATTCACCAAAAAATCATCAATCTTAGAGCAAAATAGAGGATAAAAGTCAAGCAACCCTAGTTCAAGAATGCAGCGAGTTTTTATCAGTTCCAACCCAAAATTGAAAGATTTCTCCGTGGAATTCGTCACCAGGTATGTGGGATTTCACTAGGGGGTTCCTTTCAGCAATTAGGTCCCTAGAATTCAGTCAGATTCTTGATTCCCTTCATATTATCTAGACCTAAGGTTTCTAGAATTTTAGTAGATTATTATGAATTAGTTACTGTAATGTTCCTAATTAGATTATTATGATTTTAGTATTGTTTTGCGTAGATTCTTGCATAAACTCAGAACCCTAGTTATGTAGTTCTATTAGTTTATGAATTTCATTAGCTAGGATAGATAAACAGATGTGCATGCCTCCGTTTCCGAATGTTTCATTATCAGAAATTAATGTTGCATTTTCAGTTAGCATGTTAGTATATTGAGCTATCCAGTATTATAGAAATTCAGTCAAAATGTGATAATTACTTAATCAATTAGGTGTAGCTTAATACCGAGTGGACTAGGGTCAGTCACCCTCAAGTCCCAGAACTATGTGCCCTGTAGGTTGTAAGTCCCCTCTGTGGGCATCATTTTAGTGATCACGCCAGTCATGCCTCTATACATCTGGCAAGGTATATTGGGTCCTCTCGATGGGGCTTATACATTAAACTTTACATTTAGCTCATGTAGTTTTATGTCGGTTATTAGTAGCTCCCACAGTCCAGTCAGATTCTATTGCATTGACCATGTTATCAATTACAGTTAGATTTCAATCTCAGCATGTTATAAACTTGGTCATTGCATTAGTTAGTTCATGTTCAGTATTCTCAGTATAGTACCATGCTTATCTCATATCATTACTCAGATATATGCTTTGGTACATTTATGTTATTGTTCATCTTTATTCTACTCAGCACCTTCCAAGTATTGACGCATACTCTGCGCTACATCTTCTCATAATGTGGGTTCAGGTTCTCAGCTTCCAGATCACGTATAGAACAGTTCCCGATCTTCAGTTCAACATCATCAGTGGTGAGTCCTCATTCTTCGAGGACGATTACATGATTATCTTCCTTTGTTTTTAGTCTTTAGTATTTAGTATTTGCTAGATTAAGATCGGGCATGTCCCAGCACTTCTATTCAGTAAGAGGCTATTTTCAGACATAGTTAGATTCAGCTTTAGTATTTGAGTTTGACTTTTTAGTTATTGTTAAACTCTTAGTATTTATATATTCAGATATTGTATAGGTATTCCCTATCATTTCAGATTATTTTATGATTAGCTTCCGCACAATATTTATTGATTCAGTTTATCTTTAGTATGCTTATGATATGTCAACATGGTTAGCTTGGGATCACTCGTGATCCTAGGTTCTGTGTCCGCGTCCTAGGAGGGTAGCCTCGGGCATGACAAAGATATAGATCGCATTGTCTTATTGTCGGTTAAAGCTAAGATCCCACAAAAATGACTATGTTTCTTTAAAGCTTTCTTATGTTTCTTATTTTAAATGCATTGACTATATTTCATTATTTATATGCCATTTCTTCTTTAAGATTTTAAATGCTCAAATGTTGGTCATGCACTACATGGTTTAAGCCATTCATGCTACCATGCCTATATGATGCATATTGCCCCATACTAAGTACATTCCATGTACTAATGCATACTTGTGCCTACATTATTTCACTAATGCAAGGTCCGACGCTCGTACCTCCTATACTTGTGGAAAGTTGATTTCTTTGACATTGAAGATTGGTGAATCTTCATGTTCCGAGGACCAAGATAATTTTACTTGGTCATGTCTTTCTTTAGTTTTCAGATTTGTATGTGATGTAGGGTTACGTCACAATCACTTTCCTTATGATGTAATAGATGGCTTACTAAGACTTATGAATACACTTCTACTTTGTTAAACTCCTTTATGATATAAAACCATGATTTTCAACTCTTTACTTCTATTATTTGTATGATGTATAATAAGCGTCTTGTGTAGGGCCGGTTGGGGTCCTATACGCCATGTTACACGTAGGGGATACTTTGGATCGTGACATGATCACATTATCCTTTTCAATACATTGTAGTAGCAGCAATACGACGGAGTGAATTGCTGGTCTCAAATAATGGACATACTAATTTCAATTTAGAACACGAACATGGTAAAAGGAGGACTCTTGCAACCTGAATCTTCAACAAATTGTGGACGACATCATAAAATAAGAGGGATGGAATCCAAATCACTTAGTATTACTAAAGAGGGAAACAAAGTTTTTTCTTGATAAATTCTCATCAAGCAACGACGAGGACTTGAATCAATTCCTTCCAATATCATACAGTGAAGAGAAACAACAACTTGACAAGCGCCAAATGCCCAGCCTTAGGTCGAAGTATAGCAAAGCTAGTGTTTTTGTAAGATGAGTTTTTTGGGTACATAGTTAGCACCACAAAATTGTATAATTTGTTAGGCTTTTTGTACTTTTGGTGATGGTGTCACGAAATAATTACAAAGTTGTGTTGTATTAATGACCCATTTTTTGATAATAAGCCGAAAAAATATACATTTAATTTCAATTCCAAGGATACAAATTGATTGTAATGTGCCAAAAAGAAAATACTATTGTGCCTACTATAACAAAACATGGAAAGGGAGGAGGCGGAGGCGGAGGAAGTTGAAGTATGTCAATGAAGGATACAAGTTAAATACTTTGATAAAGAATATATAGCATTAAAAGCATTATGGCAACTGACCACATTATTAATTCTTATGTATAAGTGCATCCAATCATGAATGTTATACATACTATTACTACACTAGATTTGACTAGCAAAATCAGAAAGTCGTGAAATTCGTACATGACAATGAACAAAAAAAAGTATTTATCAAATTGAGCAGGAAAATACGGAGAATGTTTTTGATAATTTGTCAAAACGGGCTAAATTAAGTTACCAAAGAAATGAGAAATCTCACATTTAGTCTATCAATATAAGATATAATTGCAATAACATATCTCACTGTCTTGAAAATATCATAACACAAGAAGAAGAACCATCATCCTTGCATTACGAAGTCAAACCATTATAATCCTTAATCAAAGCAATCCAATATTGTCTTGATTTTTAAAACTGTAGAGTTCAAAAGGGTACGAAAAGAAGTTATTGCACTCTTCTTTTCCTTCTAAGAGATTGAATTATCATTGGGATGGCCTATAATTAATATTTGAAAAGCTATTGTCAAAATTGAACCATTTTGTAAATTTCCATTATTGTCTCTGCACAAGGAGTAGCGACCATCAGGACTTATGATGAAACCTGAAGGCAAAGTGGTAACTTTTTTGGCATCACTTCGATTGACAATTGAATTGACTGTTAGTGAATCTATGGGTGCATAGATTAAAAATGCTCCAATTTCATCAGTGCGTGACTCTTGAAGAACTAACATGTTGTTCTCTGTTGATACATAAGGTTGCATATACATTACAACAATTGAAGAAATGTTAGTGTAAGAACTAAAAAGATAAAAATTAGTGAAAGACATTTTTTTACCGCTTAACAACAAAAAAAGTCTTCACTAATCCCATCTACCCAATCCCATCTACGAACATATTATCAAAGAATCTTGTTTGCTACATCCTATTGGCAATAGTTCAATGACAAATTTCATCGATAAATCCTTGTCTAAGTTAGTTTATTTGATTATTGAGAAATAGTGAAATACAATTATTTGACAATTCAAGTAGAAAATAACAAATTAATAAATAAGTATGACAAATACCTGAATGATTGTAACATTGTATCCTGGAATAGTTCTTGTATTTATTCGAGCTAACTCAGTCACATTATTCTCACCAGTCAAAACATCCCACTAAAAATCAAAATCAAATGATAAACAAAATCATAAAAAAAATTATAAACAAAATTATAATGTAATAGTAAGAAGTTAGTTCATTAGATGATTATTTAAAGATCGGATATTAAAAAAAAAAGAAGTTATGTAGATAACATAATATGACAGCTGAGTATGAGTATTAGTAGATTGGTCGAATTCAGGGCTATTACTAATGGTTTCAAAGATTCTTAACAAATAACTCATTTAACTTTTAAAATTATGAGTTTAGATTCTCTTACTTTTTATAAGTGTTGGTTTAGGGTTTGTTTTGTTTAAAAAAATAAGTTGTACAAGAATTGATAACACAAAATTTATTTTTTATCAGATGTTTGGTTCAGTGTATTAAAAATTGAATCTTTAGAGAAAATATATATATACAATCAAACCTATATATAACAACATTCAAGTATAACATATAAGTTTTCCTTAATATCGATATCAATATCATCATTTCAATATAACAACTAAATAAATATTTGAACAAACCACGTCACTATAAAGATGTTCAAACATATCTGACACCTTGTATTATCATCTTTGAGAAAATTAAAAACAGTTTGGAATGAATGAGGAAGCCATATGGAAGTAGAAGCAGTAACAATGATGCCTTTTTGTTGGGTAAATTCTTCATTTTTTCTTATCGATACTCTATCTTCACAGTTCAATTGTGATGAAGTTGAATAAACTAAATTTCCTGTCATGCTTAAGATTTCACAAAACCTCTTCACCATCCTTAGAGATATTTGCATCACATTGTCGAGACCTTCTGGATCATTAACCACTGAAAAATACAAAAAAAGATTTAAAAAATGATAAATGAATATTGACTTATCAAATAAGTGTGTGATAGAAGACATTTTTGAGAGAATAATTTGTTTTTGGAAAAGTATTTAGGAAAAAATATTTAAGATTGATCCTATTGATAATAATATTATCAAATTAGATAGTGTTTTGACTATATCTTCGAGTGTTAAAGATGATAATAGTATATGAGTGACGTTAAAGCATTTCTATAACGTTAAAGTTGAGGTGAGTGTGAAGGAAAATGGCTTCTCCCAAAATAAAAGACAAGTGATCATTTTTCCTACCTACTTTAGTAGGAAAATATTTCTCTACAACTTCAATAGGACATGTTTTGAACTAAGAATTGAGATAATTACAAAAAAAATGACTTATGCCAAAATATAATAGAAGTGGTCATTTTCAGTCACTTTAGAAAACTACCATTTTCTTTAGTCAAACTACGATAAATAACTTATATTTTCAAAAAGAAAAAATAATAAAACTTTCACGTCAAGCAACATTTATAGAAAAAGAAAACTTTTTTAAAAAAAAGGTTATGTTTCAAACAAATAAAGAAAAGAGGATGAATTTGGACCCATCAATATTTTGTTTTCTTAATCAAAACCGCCTTGAGGTGACTAACGATTTTTTCTTACATAAATCCTTATCTTATCATATAAATTTAAATCCAAAACACTGTAAATATATAAAGAAGGGTACATAAAACATAACCTCCTTTGAGATCATCCCTAGTAAAACATGCTGCACCCACTTCAAATTGTATCTCTCAAACATCCTTTGAAGTGTAATGATTCATCGTTTAGCTCCATATGTCTCAAAACCAATCAACAAGTTTCTAAAGATATGGTGAACCTGAATTTTTTCATCTACTTGAACATGTTCAATCCAAGTAACCTATAAGGAAAACAACAATCAAGAAAGCCAAAAAGTATATATATTTAGCTACACCATTGGAAACATTTATGATAGGAATGTACGTTGAAATTTTTTATTTTTTAGTAATGGTTTATAAGAGGAGGATTCTGTAATATCATATAAGGAGAAAACTATTCATCCATCTTAGGCATGAATAACATAATGTGAGCTAGGTTCAACACTTTTAAAATTAAGATTAATAAAAAAAATGTATTGAATCTAATACAATCACATAATACAAATTATAAGGTTGTTGAAACAAACAAACTCTTACGGAAATACAAGGTAAAGTTGCGTACAACAAAGAAAGTAGATGATTCTTACCATACTTTCACCATTGTCCATATCTCGAATTGCACAACCAAAAGGAAACTTCCAAGCATGAGAAGGTTCACCACTTTGAATCTCTTTGATTAAATCATATGAAACATCCACCATAATCCATGTTGTTTGATCAAGTTTTCTACAATAACGTATAAAGAAATAATCCCTAGCTTCCAACAGAGGAGATAGAATAGGCAACTTTTCATACATCTGTTTTCATGAACCAAGAAAAAATTAATTCAATTTTATGAATGAAATTTAATATTTATTTAATATTTATGAAAACAGATATAAAGATGAACTAATATAATTTTACCAATTGTATAGAGCCTCCCACATTTCCCGAATCGAGTGCTTCAATAGTCCTAGCTTTTGTGACAATAGTAGGAAACATGTTCATCCATTTAATCTGCATATAAAATATCAATCATTTTTAAGTATATGATTAATGATTAAACAAGAGCAATAGTTACGCTTCAAAATAGATTAAACTAATCAGAGTCATATAAAACCAAATAAACGGATTATTAATCAAAATTTCAGTTTGAAACTCAAGTAATTAACTTTTTTTTCTTTTGGTTAGCCCTAAAACTCCTATATAAACACTCATTGTCCATATTTGTCAATCTATTTGATCTCATCTTAATTAATTATATTATGGAAGAAAACTAAAACAAAATGACCAATTTAAAATTAGTCAAAAATTCTAAGTCAATTAAAATAGCGATAAAATTCAAAAGTCATTAAAACATAAGAAGTCATACTCGTATCTTCGATCTCTCAGTTTACCAACTTTGAAAGTCATGATTCTAGCTTGGTATGTTTCAGCATCAAAAGCTTTTATTTTATAGCAAATTCTAAATCATTGGCTACTTCCGATAAATCTATCCAAAAAGTTGTTAGCATGCACATTTTTTGCCCTTTTCAACACATGAGAGGGAGCTATATATATATATATATATATATAATGAATCAGGACAGAGAACCTAGTATTAACACATTGAAAAGTTGTATCAACCTAAGTCCAAAGCAAATAATATGTACCACTCATGAGGTGAGCAATCATAACATGAAAATTAAACGTTCAAGAAACTTACCGGATCAAGAAAATTTTGAATCAACTCAATTGCACTCATTGGCACAACTCCACATATCTTCGATGATTCAAATCGAGTAGTCGGTGTTTTACAAGGTCGATATTGATTTGGAAATAACTTGTCATGAACCTCACGATGAATAAAACACCCCTCATAACATGATGATTCTATCCATAATGGATTATTCAATTTCAAAAGTTCAACCATTTCATTCATAGCTGCAACACCAATCTCAAAAATAGTTGATTTATCCCTATTATCAAGATGAAATTCATAATTTTCTTGTAGTGATGAGGAAATTATTGGGATATTATTAGTATTTACCGGATGTTCTCTAACATTAGTATTATTTTTTTGATGAAAAGTAGAATGATATGCATTGAGAGATCCACATATATTTTGGCTCAACAAATTTGTTGGAGATCCGAGAGAGGATTTTTGTGGTGCAAAATTTGAACCCATCACAGAAGACCTTTCGACAACACTTGGGATGATATTCGATATTCTTTCGTGTTGCAAAACAAAAAACCAATTCTTAAGTTACTTACTATACTAAGTAATCATATCACATCAGCATCATATCATTATCGTCATATATTATTTGATGGAATCTGTATCATATACTATTTTATTAAACTTATCTACAAGTTATATTAACGTAAAATTTTTTTATGTTGTTCTTATTAACCCCTTGTGAATTTTATGTACGTGAAATTGATATGATCTACTAGACATTCTAAAGAAGACATATATTAATCGTATTAAATCATTAAAATTATATTTTAATGGTTTTTGGGTTATTATGCTATTATTATTAATTAGCTCAATTTTTACTTTTGTTTTATGTTTTTCCCATCCTTGTAAAGGATCTTCACTATATAATAATTCTAACTTATCTTGGATTATTTTTACTT